>BPLR01002691.1:0-36088 GCA_021605095.1 Caerostris extrusa | reverse complement strand
CGATAGTGGGTTTTTGGTTGAAGGATATTGTGGGGCTGAATGTGAAAAATTTATTAGATTTATTGTCACTAAGCTCAGTTAAATCTAGCATAAAAATAGTATTAAATGTACTTGTGAATACCAACAGAATATCGCATAGTTTTCTGTTAGAAAAAAATTTCGATCGTTAAACAATAATAGCCTTTGAATGAAACGACAACAGTATATAGAATTTGAAGCATTCTGCATATTATTATGCACTTTACAATTAATGTGGACTTAAAACGCGTATGTAATATTGCTGTGCATTTTTTGATGAATTTTTAATATAAATGATTTACTATGATTTTATTTTAGTAATTTAAAAATATTTTTCTCAAAAGGTGTCATGGCTTACATTTTAATAGCAAAAATATGTCTGTTAGTGGAAGAAAATAAAAAAATGTAAAGAACTCCTTGTTGTGTAATTTAAAGCTTCATCTCAAATTTATTTCAATTTAGATTTTGTTTTGTAATTAGAATAACTTTGCATTTATTCCCTTTCAAATGAAAGAGGAGGCTTCGATAGGCATATTCGAAAGCCAATTTATATCGTCGGTATTCTTACCAAATGTATACCCAATGTTAATATTGGATGGCATATTACATTTATCATTCGGCACATTATACCCATGATTTTAACTAATAACATTTTAACAAATTAACGTACTTGTATTACGACTAAACATATACTTAAATTCATGTTTTTGCGGCATTAATTTTAATTGTACTGACATGCATATGAAAAAGACGCCATTTCTCCTGAGTTATCGTTATAGGAAAGAAGTTGTATCACTGAACATTACTGCAAAAATTCTCTCAAATTATGCTGTATCGTGTCACAACGAAAATTAAATCATAAATGAAGATTAAATCTCAAAAAAAAAAAAAAAAAAAAAAAACCGTTGATTTATCGAAAACAATTTGCAGAAAGTGGTGCTGAAAAGGTAAAAGTTTTGAAGTGATGTCTACGTAATACTGTAAAAGCATAAATTTTTCTACAGGATTATTATAATTAAAGTCCCACTTTTAAAATGCCGTAAAAAGAACCACTCGTCACAATGAGTTCAAATTTGAACTGAAGATACTTGGACAAGGGGGAAGCGGTATGGCATCAAAAAAAAAAAAAAAGAAGAAAAAAACCAGTTCCACCCGATTTTCCCCATCTAAACTGGAAGCATGACCTGCCATGGTGGATGGGCTTCCACTAACAGTGTCATAGCTATTGAATGACTTTGAAGTCATTTTTTCCGTCAAAAAACCCGAAGGCAATCAAGCACATTGAACACTGCAGTTGGTTTAATGTGCAACTCATGCTAAATACGTTGTCATTTCGATTCAAAAATATCTCTGGCAGCCGAATTCACTTTCTTTATGCCGCACAGCGCCATCTATTAATAGACTTTGGAACTTGAAGCCCTATCGTTTTCTCTCCTTCTTCAAGTATCTTCAGTTCAAATTTGAACTCATTGTAACTAGTGGTTCTTTTACAGGATTTTGAAAGTGGGACTCTATTTATAACCACCCTGTATATAAATTTCCTTTGCCACCACCAGTTTTAAAATTTTCTAAATAATATTTTTTCAAAGTCTCATACGGACAGAATATTATTTACGTATTTTTATATTTTTAGGAATTGATCCAATAGAATTGAAAGGCAAAGCCGATTTTCTTCTGAACACCCACACAGCACTTTGACTTCATTCCACAGTTTGGAGACGCAATACTTCAGTGAATCCACGAACTGCCGTTTTGAACGGACAGTTCCAATGCTCTGAACTTCTCATCCGGAAATAACCGAGACGAAGCCTCCTTTTTTATGTAAGATTTTTTTTTTTAATACATATAATATATAACATGTCCCAGAAAAATCTTTATTATTATTAAAATAGACATAAAAACGAAATAGCGTACTGAAATGCAGTTTGAAATAAAAGAAATAATGAATTATAGAGTGTGTGTTCACTGTATCTTCAGTATGAAGGAATGTTCAGAAGAATGTAAAATCTCTGTAAATGAATTCATGCCAGGTGTGTGTTAGCCTTTTTCCCATATAATAATAGTGGGAGGATAGCTGTAGAGCGTTGGATTGGCAACTCCATGCCGTAAAGAAAAGCATCTCCTATCTAGAATCTAGAAATCTATCAGTGGACAAACGGCTTTGGCCCACTATCGGGCTGATGGCCACTGATGATGATGAATAGCGGAAGGATATATCAGGAGAAGGTGGCAATCATCACCATTTTTTTTTTTTCCAATAGAAAAAATACAGTTATATACAGCGATCTAGGAGGTCAAAGTATTTGTTCTCTTATAATAAAAGCGGCCTTATGGCCAAGGACTGGCTTTTCTGGTCTTTGGTACCACAGGCTTCAAGTTTGAATCCTGGTGATAGCATGAATGTTTGTTAGTGGTTCGGAATCTATGTAAAGCCGTAAGTCTCCATTTCATATGATGTAGAACGTCACAGAGCTTTTAATCAGACTTCTCACCCACAGCAACCCCAAACTGTATAGGGACAACTCAGATCTAGACACAGTAATGTGGTATGATGTAGTAGTAGTAGTAATCCACGTTAAACTGTAGATCCCTGTCTAATTAGACTAAAGTGTGTACAAAATGACCGTAGAGCGACAGACCAATCCAAACCAAATCTACAACAAAAATCTGCAGATTTAACATTAAACAGTCACCACAATTTAGAATTTACATTCCTGGGAGTTGCCTCTCTGGAGAGGACTTACATCTTTCTGCTCGATCCCAAGGAAGAAATTTCCAATCTATAGATTTTGATCGAGATTCACTTATCACATTTAAAATCGATCTAATCGATTAATTTCTCAATTAATTAATTAATTTCATTCAATTGATTAATTACTTCCAGGATTCTAACTTGTAATTCCTACCTACTACATCACTCTTGCTTTTACCATCTTAAATAAAAATGCCGTCACAACCTATCATATTTTTCTTGTTCTAATGCAGCTGGCAAATACTTAGACAATTGTCTTAGATGCCTTAAGGCAAGAGCTGCACAGACGTTGCTCACTTAGCACTACCCAAGAGGTGCGTAGCTGGAAGCTAAGCAACGGACGCGGAGTAACAATACCCCCGCAATGCTCTACGCTCCTATTACCGGGACCTTCAGCTTAAAGTGTATTCCGAATCACTAGAAACATCAATGGCCTCGCCGGGACTCGAACCCTGTGGTACAGAGCGCAGCAACTCGACCATTCTAGGCCCCACAACCTATCAAATAATTTAATAGATTATTAACGAGCAATTTCTTGATTGTCCTACGTGGTTCGTAAGCAGTGTTTTTTAATTTTGTGTATTTATAAAGCTTTTTTTTTTTGCAGCTGGCTTTTTAATGCAGCTGAAAAACATAGACAGCTGTCTTGGCTGCCTTTAGGCAAGCGCTGCACAGACATTACTCACTTAGCATTACCCAGGATAAGCCACGGACGCGGATAACAATGCTCCTGCAACGCTCTACGATCCTATGAGACCGGGACCTACGGTTTAAAGTGGATTGCGAACCCCTACAAACATCCATGGCACCGCCGGGACTCGAACCCCCTATGGTACCGAGCGTCAGATCGCTAGCCACTCGACCATTAAGGCCCCACAACCTATCATATAATTTATTAGATTATTTCGGAGCAAATTTCTGATTGTCCAACGTGGCTCGTAAGCAATGTTTTCAATTTCGTATACTGGTAAAAACAATACCGTTATTTTAAAACATCATAACTCGTTGATTTTTATTTCAGATTTCAACAGGTGATCCCGACACGTTTGGTTTCTTTGGTGAAAAAGACGTGCAAATTAATAAAACAGCAGCTGCAAGTATCATCCAAAAATATTTCAGTGATTTTCCGGACACTAAAGCCGTCATACAACACTATCTTCCCGATTACATACCAGAAGATGAATACGATCTCGTGAGGTATCAGGCATACACTTCATTGGGAGATATGACTCTCGTCTGCCCAGATGTATACTATGCCGAAAAATGCTCAGAAAAGGGCAGCGATGTATTTTTCTATTTCTGGACGCATCGCTCCAGTACCACTCCATGGGCACCTTGGATGGGGGTTGTCCATTTCTCAGAACTGGACTTCGTATTTGGGCTGCCTCTGTTAAGTCCAAAATTATCAAGAACTGGAACTAAAAATCAGCCAACAGATGATTGAAATATGGAGCAACTTCGTGAAAACTGGGTATGTAACAGCTCAAGTTTTTTATTACAATGGTACATATACAGAATTGTTATAATTATATGTATTATTGTATTCGTATTGTATTATAATTATTGTATTCGTAAAGCCCGAGAAAAAGAATAATACCAGTAATGAGTCTGATGTCGAAAAGTTCACTTTTTTGTCAGTAGATGGCGCCAGTGACTAGAATTCATTTTGATTTTACACATTTTTAACCTAGAATTAAGGAAAATTTATTCCATCTTTTATTAAAATTAATAATCGCTAATTCAAAAACTATGGATCCAGATCTATGTCTCTAAACAATACAGAGTAGTAACAAATATTGTCGTTGAAGAACATCGAAAAAGTTCACGTTTTTGTCAGTAGATGGCGCCAGTGACTAAATTCAGTTTTTGTGATTTTTTGTACATTTTTAACCTAGAATTAAGGAAAGTTTATTTCATACCTTGTTAAAATTAATAACTATTAATTCAGAAAGCTCTGGATCGGGATCAGTTTCTAAGCAATACAGAGTGTTTGATGAACATCGAAAAGTTTATGTTTTTGTCAGTAGGTGGGGCCAGGGATTAAAATTGATTAGATTATAGACAAAAATTAGTTAAATTTAAGTAATGCCTCTGCCGAAAACTATATAATAAAATAAAGGTCATTCTGTAGCGACAAAATTGTTTGAAAAGAACAATGACATATCGCAAGATCTTGTATAAAATTGTGTTTCAAGAAATTTTCAACTGATACAGTTATGACGGTATTTTGAAAGCGTTCATTGCTGTTTTACTACCTCTGCTGCTTCCTCCCCTACACACTGGCAAGAGCGACTCCTGAGGCGTTCACAAGAAATAGTCAGTTGGCCTCCAGACTCTCACCCTTTTTGGATTCATGAGAACCGAAAATTGAAAATAACAGAATTTTCAAAAACTCTAAGAAATGTATGTGGAAAACTATTATATAATTTATCATATATTGATATATCAACTATTGATATAGTTGATATATCAATAGTATATTGATATAATTGATATTAACAAAATTAATATCAACTATTCAATTTTTCTACAGTGGTATACATTAATATATACAGTATTTATTATTTACCACAGTAGTTTACTTCATTTAGGCAAAAAAATGTGCAAGAATTGTTTTAATTACTCGTGCAGTGCTACCTAAAAACAAAAATTTGAATTTTTGTGTCGATTTTTATGAGTACAACACTTGTACTACATACTTTTGATATTTTTATTTCCTTTGAAGTGATAAAAACTACCTAAATAACCTTATGAGTAGGTTAACTTTTAATTATAACACACACATAGTATTCTTATTAAGAGGCTATTGAAAATGTGCTATCTATTGAAAAGAGTGACTTGGTAATTTTCATTTTGACATAGAAAGAAAAATAATTTTTTTGTTAGTAAAATGCACTATATTATTAAACTGCAAGATGCAAAAGATAATACCATTTTATATAATCAGTACAAAAATTGAATTCGAAATACAAAAAACATTAACTATTATCAACAAAGTCACCAAAATAACAAATCAATTTAAACAAATACTTTTGGAAATTTAATTTGATCAAAGATTTAATATAAATTACTCTATCTTGCATTTATACTCATATTATGCCATATCATTACATCATGCTTTTTAAGCTACTTTTATCATGCATTTATGCTCATATCATGGTATATCATTACATCATGCATTTATACTAAATTACTTTATCATGCATGTATATTTAATGTCCCTAACAAGGATTTTATTATTTTTTTAATTAGGAAACCTGGTATACCATGGCCATTATACAGCAGAGAAAATCCTTCATTAAATTTCCTAGGATCTGTAATTCTAACAGAAAACATTGGCCGAGGGCCACACAAAAATAACTGTGAATTTTCGTCCATTTTTACAGCTGAATAATTTTTATTGAAAAATAATAAAAGTGTTTCCTACAAATCAGATGTCCAATAATAAATTGAATAATATTCATCAAATAACATAGATATATAATACAGTTTAAACGAAATATAACAATCATTTCAAAATAAATATAATGCAATATATTCATTTTTGTAACTTACATTTTAGATAACTTTTTTTTTTTTTTTTTTTGCCTTTTGTTAAAATGTTTATAAGAATTATTATAAGCATTGACCAATGTACAATAACATCCTCTCAGAATAAGAAGTACTGATAGTAAATGGAACAAGGAAAGTACCAGTATATGAGCTAATCAGAATACTGAGTGGGATAGAAGATCGTGGCTTCTGATTGGCTGACGTCCTGCGTGACATGCGATTTGAGTATCTGGTTGGAATGTTTTGCTTAAGTAAGTAGAGTTAACACTATAGAGTGGACTTTTAAAATTATAATAATATAAATTTTAATAAAGAAACCTATAGCCATAAAAAACACCTAAGAATTCAATATGCAGTTTTTATTTTATAAAAATTTGTAACATTTATATATCACAGTTTTGATATGTTATAAAAATATACACTGGCACTTAAATATGAAGTATTTCAAAAAACAAGATTCTCAGAAGAATGATTTTTTTTTTAAATTTCAATAATACTAAAAACTAACAAGTGTTCGGTCAGACAGTCAGCATTAAATTCTTTAAACGACCTAAAAACAAAATAACTTATAATACATAATTTATATTACAGAAATATGCACTTTTATTTCTTTAATGAATGGTCATACAATTATAATTATAAACCAATATACTCAACATATATTGAATATCTAAATTCAATTAACCAATTCGATTTTTTAAGATATCTCTGGCAAAAATAAATGAATAAAAAAATTATTCAGTTATAAAAAAGCCTTTCTAAAATAATTTTTTTAGTGTTTTACGGAAAAAGCAGGGATACATTTCAAAATAAATGAAATTTCTGCTTGAAAGGTAAAAAACAAACAACTATCTAATATATATTGTTTTTTATTCATAAAAACTCAACACAGAACATTTTATAACAAATTTTTTTTTTTAATTAAAATAAAAAAATGTATATAACTTTTAATTATGTGAAACCACTTACCTATCTCATACTTCACAGCTCTGAATGTTCATGTTTAATTATTACTTCTGGTTGATCAGAATTTTTAATCAGGTGCAAATAAAAATTGACCACATTGACATAATTTTTAATAGATATTCTTTCATTGTTTCCATGAAAACGAGAAGTTTGACTCATAGTCATACGCACAAGACTGAAACGGTATATAGATTCTGAAAGCCCAACGTACCATCTTGTGTCAGTGTTTGCAATGAGAAGAGCTAAAATATACAAATAAATAAATATAAATATATACAATAAATTAATAAATCTTTTAAAACTTCTTCTACTAATTATAAATCTTTAAAGTTAATTTTACAATTCAAACTTAATCCAGAAAATGGCAATTGCACTATTTGAAAACTTGTTCTCAAATAATTATTTTTCCTGGGCATGGTATCCATATTTTTTTATGTTGCTGGAGCCATACATTTATTGTAATTGCCAATCATATAAAAATAATTACATTAAATAGATGGCTAATTATTTATACAGTTTCGTGAGATTAATGCCCAAAAATCGTTGAATGTCTTTTCTTTCAGAAACAATACATATTTTTAATTTAGTGCACCTTGATCTATAAATCATCTAATATAAGTGAAATAAAGAAAATATATGAAAATGACAATGATTAGAATTGAAAATAGAAGTATATGCTTAATAAAAAGAGAAATATTTTTAATTTAATTTTTAAAAATAATAGAACATTTGAATTTTTTTTTTTTCTTTTATTCAGTCTGTTCATACTTCTATTATTTTCCATTATTATTTTTTTTAAACTTATTTTGAATTTAAATTTAAATTTATTATAGAATCTTTCAGCAGTTAAAATAATGATTTTTATAAATGAAAATTTTGAAAACTAATTACTAAAATATGACACACATCACGCAATTTTATTAGAAACCACACTCAAATAATTATATAAAATAAACGAAAAACTTCTTACCAGAGACAGTGCAATAGCTAAAAATAAAAATATATTAAATAATAAACTAACTTATAACTATACAATGGTCTAAAATGAAAAAAAAAAAAATAATAATAATAAATATGTGAAATATGCAAATCAAACAGCATAAATCCAAGATTACCTCTTGAATATTACATTCAGGCATTTGGAAAATAATGGCAATTGTAGGCAAGGTTAAGGAATGGTTTATTGCGGCAAGACTAGAGACACCAAGAAATTCTCCTGAGAATGTCAGTATTAGTTTTTTAAATCATGTAATTGATTTAATTTCTTAATTAATATGCAAAAAACCCAAAGAAACATGTTTTCTTATATATATATATATACATCTATATTTATATGTATAAATCTGTATTTATATATATAATTCTGTAATCAATTGCTAACTTAACATTTCTCTCAAACACTGCGGTCAATTACTTCATTTCTAATGCATTACAACCTATCAACCAAAACATTTTTGATGATTTGTTTTTAATAACCATTCACTCAAATTGTCATATGCTTAGTGCTCTTCTTTGATCTGTCACCTTCCACAGCCGGACTCCAATTCTGTCAATTTCTAAAAACTCCATGTCAATAAAATGATTCATGATTTCTCATTGATCGACTTAATCCACAGGATTTTTGACTACAATTTGCAATAGCCATGTACATAGCAAACACCCCCCACTATTTATATTTGCATAGATATGTATATTATTAATATCATATAAACTCATTAAAATTTATATGCATTATACAAAACTCAATAATTCAACTTTATCAGTATTTTTAATTTTTCCCCAAAAATTTATGTATGCATATTACAATATATAATTGATATACAAAGTATGCAACATTTTAAGTGACTCTCTCTATAAAAAATTTCATCTTGACCAGTCTTAAATGAATTAGAAAGGATAAACAGGATATAAAAAAGGATAAACAGACAGGAAAAAAATTACGGGGATAGATTTTTCATAAAAATATATGATCATGAGAATGATATTTAACAAAAAATTTAAAAATAACTATGTACATATAGAGCCTATAAATTTTGATCGTATTTTTTTCTACTAATTTATTTATTTCTTCAAATAATATTAAAGCTTTGTGAAAATGTAGATATTTAAAAATAACAAAAAGTCACTTAATAAATCATATAGCTTTAACACATTTATTTGGCATAATAAAAAAATTAATTAAATAAGAATAACAGTCTTTATCATTATTATTTCTTAACCAATGAAATGAAAAAACTTTCTCTTATATTTTTTTTATAAAAAAAAAAAAAAGCAAAAACTCTTAAATTGAATCAACTGGCAGAAACAACTGATAAATAAAACAAACGACATGCATCTTAAAAAAAAAAGTATGCACTTGATGTTCAAACTTTATTTGCATTTTCAATTATATTTTCACAAAGAAATCTATATATGCATTGTCGCGTGCATGATCAAACTGTAACGAGAGGTCAGTTTCTGTGCTGCAGTGGCAACAGTGATACGAGAAAAGAAAATGGATGACAGGGTCGCGTCAAGTAAATGGCGAAATAAGAAGCACTTTATATGTAATATGTGCTGAGCTGTTTTGTTTAAATATATGTTGTTGACATTTTCTTCAGGTTGTCCTCTATGAACCAAACTCCCTACATTCATTTCACAATCAATCGTAATAGGAAACAAATATGTACATTGTAATAGATAATTGATGTAAAAATAACTTATATTTTTTGCAACTTTTTTTAACATGAATAAAAAATTTCATCTTAATTGATACATCTTTGATCATTTATAAAAGAATAGACAGAAATTAAAAATTATAAAAAAAGTTCAATAGAGTATAAGTTGGTCATAAAATGATATTCAACATAAAATTTAAAATAAAATCACAATATATGGAGAGAGAAAAAAATTAAATAGTAGCATCATAGAGCCTATAGATTATAATATATATATATATATATATATTTATTTATGATTGTTAATATTTTTTATGTTGATGATAAAGAAAATGATATTTAAGGTTAGTTTAAACTAAATTCATCACAATTCTAATGTAAGCAATTAAAATGAGCAATTTTTACTTTGAGAAATTCTGTTTTTCAAAGATTTATACTTCTGATTGTAATATTCTTGTTTATTAAGGATTATTTTAAACATACAAAACCTGAGTTTTTAATTTCCCATTTTTTTCCCCATTCGAAACAAGCAAAAATTAAAAATTAAGATTATAAGCATTTTTTACTGTTAGGTTTCTTTAAAAGAATAGAAATATGGAAGCCAATATAACCAACATATTATCACCAACTAGAGAGAATGCAAAATTTTAATTACCCCACAATGAACAAAATCTGAAGGATCTTTTTAGCTATATTTGATTTTAAATCTTATTTTACTAAACAAGCATTATCTAGAGAATTATATTTCCTTTCCATGTGAAATTTTCTGGTTTTTACTCACTAACTATTAAAAAACATTTACTTAGTTTAAAAACTAGCGAAGAGAATTAATGAAATAAATAACTTACAGGGTAAAACGCAGCTATCATTATATATTTGTTTAATGCTCTTCTTTATATTGAAGTATCCAAATGTATCAATTGGTGAAACAGGATGTGGATCTGAATATGATAACATTGTAGCTTTAACTCTGTCGTCATTTACAATCTTTGTTACATAATCTATAACCTAAAAAAAAAAAAAAAAATACAAACAAATCTCAGGTATAGGTTATTTCATAATAAGGAGGTTATTGACAAATAAAAAAACAATTAAAAAGATCAAAAAGCACAGATGAATAAGTAATAAATCTAACTGTTTTATAATAGAATGGAATATTGAATCTTAAAAATATAATATTTAAACAAAAGTAAAATGCAGTCATATATCAACTTTTGTAAATAATACATTCCCCCCATGATTGGCATCAAATTTCTGCTTTATCCCATCTAATTAGTAATTGTGAATAAGACTGTGGGCCTGAATGGATTAGTGGCTAGAGCTCTGTACCAAAGCTTTCGGGTTCGAGTCCCGGCGGTGCCATGGATATTTGTAGTGGTTTGAAATCCACTTTTTAAACTGTAGGTCACAGTCTAATATAACTGTAGAAAGTTGGGCTCCCACCATGGGGCTGTTGTGCCAATTATGATGATGAATAAGGCTATATGTATTTTGTAGTTTAGTGTTTTATACAACAGTAAAAAAATGCATTTGGGAATGTTATATAGCAAATTAATTTATTTTGCATAAATGTATATATAGAAAAAAAAATTCTTTTGTAACAGTTTCCTCTTACACAATGGCAAGAGCAACCCACTGAGACATTCGGGAGAAATGGCCAGTTGTCTTCGAGACTCTTCCCGAGAGGAAGTACAGCGCAATCAGCACTCCAGCTGAGAAACGTTTAGTTTATAGTCTCTCATCCCAATAGAAAGCCCATTTAGCAAATACGGCGTATTAGTTGGCCTACAGACTCTCACCTGGAGAAGAAGTATATTTAGCTCACCCTGCACATAGCCACACGCTTTCGAATTTTTCGGCTTAGAAGTGGAGTTCTTCCCTAATCTATAATTATCTGTCTTTAGATGTGTCCAAATATTGTACATCTAATTTTATGTATGTGGTGTTTGTGCGGGTATCAATAAAGTTGTGAGTTCTTCAACCTGCGCCTCAAGTATGTCAATCAAACCACACCCAGTTACAATCTGGTTGCCCACCTTGCAAACTACACGCCTGCAATTTAATTTGGTAATAGATAAGTGCTGATATTACACTGTATTTAAATTTTAATTTAAGTCTAAAAATAATTTTTTTACATAATTTTATAAAATATATTGGATTGATTACATCTATATCAAACCATATATAAAAGTTACAAACCTCTGAGATAGTTTGACCTGGATGTACTCTTAAGTTCACCGAGGCTGTGGCCGAATTAGGTATAGTGTTTATCTGCAATCATTTGTGATATTAGAATATATTTCAATAGAACAGAAAACCGATAACAAGCATTCCAATAATAATAATAATAATAAAGAAATTTTTACTTTGCTTCCCCCATTCACAATAGTAACAGCCGTAGTAGTTCTGTGTAAAGCACTCACTATGGGTTTTGTCATGAATCTGTAATACACATATTTTATTAATGTAAGAAAATAAATATATTGTCTGTGCATGAAAAACCATTATAAACGATAATAAACAATATTTCACTATATATAATTTGCCCTAAACTATTTTATGAGTGTAAGGGTTAATACTTACAAAGGCATCAGAGGTTTAAAAAGCCAAATGTTGCTGAATACAACTTTCAAGGGAAATGGTACCTATAAATACATGAATAAAATTAAAATTACAATTCGTACTAAGTAATGAAAGATAAATTAATTTTTACTGCTATAATTGAGACACCAAGTAATAATCAAAGTCTGCTTTCACATTAACATATTTTTTTACATATTAATGTAATCAATAAATATAAGTCACAAATATGTTACACGAGATATGAAATTGAGCATTTCTTTTAAAATATCATCTAAAAATTAAAATAATTTATTGGACATTCTGTATTCATATATATATATAATTATTCGATTATCAATAATGCTGTTTGCTTCTTGAAAACATGCTAATTGTAAATGACCTTATATATGCACTACTAGGTATGCAGATGTTTATTTAACAGAAATAATAAAAATAAGTAGTATAAAAGAGAGAAACACCTAAGACATATAATTTTGAAACATATTTGTAAAAATACTTGTAATTCAAGTGTTTAAATAAAAAGTGAAGAAATGAAAGATAAATTATTGTAATTTTACTGCTATAATTTGAACACCAAGTAATAATAAAAGATTGCTTTTGCACTAACATTTAAAAAAATTTTTTTACATATTAATATAATCAATAAATATAAGTCACAGAAATGTGAAATGAGATATGAAATTGAGTACTTCTTATGAAGTATCCTTTTAAAATTAAAATAATTTATTGGGCATTCTGTATTTAATAACTCATATTTTATATATAATACTCCATTATCAATAATGCTGTTTGCTTCTTGAAAATATGCCAATTGTAAATGATATAATACATGCACTAGGTATGCAGATGTTCATTTAACAGAAATAAAAAAAATGAGTAGTATAAAAGCAAAAACACCCTAAGATATATAATATTGTTGAAACATATTTGTAAAATAATTTTAATTCAAGCATTCAAAAAAGTGAAGAAATGAAAGATAAATTATCATATTTTTTACTACTTTAATTTAAAGAAGTAATAATCACAATCTGCTTTCATGTTAAAATATATATTTTTTTACATATTAATATAATCAATAAACATAAGTCACAGATATGTTAAATGAGATATGAAATTGAGTATTTCTTATAAAGTCTCATTTTAAAACTAAAATTATTTATTGGACATTCTTTATTTTATAACTCATAAATATTTCCATTTATTATCAATAATGCTGTTTGTCTCTACATAACAATTATTATAATTGGCACAATATACATGAAATGTGAATGTAAAAGTATTCTTCAATACCTATGTTCAATGCTATAAAATCACAATACTTCTAATCATGCAATAATCACCACTTTTCTGTGATAAAATTTTTCATTTCGATTCAGTGTTAAAGATGGCTAACTTAATTTGTAATTATATAATATTAAAAAAAAAGATTTCAAAGCTAATAAAATGAATATTTAAAAGAAAATAAAATAATTATATACATAAAATACAGATAAAATCTTTTTACATACACAAAATAGCAAAAATTCTTCGAACATTGCCTACTATGCAGGTCCTTTACCAAACTGGGTGGGAAATACATCTCCTTCTAGCCTTCAAAAGATTTGAAAATATGTTAATACAGTATCTGCATAGTGAAAGGAAAATTGGCCAAATCTAATTTAAAAACAGGGGCCGTTGGGATTTGGCGACATTTAACATATGGCGCCAGCTGCACGATAAATAAATATAAGTCACAAATGTGGCCATCTGAGTATTTCTGGTACTGTTATGTATGTTATAATACTATTTCCATGTCTGGTACTGTATTATGTTAATACAGTATTTTTGGCATAGTGAAAGGAATGTAAGTTGGCCAAATAGCAAAACAGGGGCCGTTGGGGTTTGGCGACATTTTTGTGGCGCCAGCTTTTCTGTGATAAAATTTTTCAAATGTGGCAATCTGGATTTCTAGATTTCAAAGCTAATAAAATGATGTTACTGTTATAAAATCTTATATGTTATGTACTGGTCCTTATGTCTGGTACTGTATTATGTTAATACAGTATTTGCATAGTGAAAGGAAAGTTGGCCAAATTAAAAAAACAGGGGCCGTTGGGGTTTGGCGACATTTTTTGTGGCGCCAGCTGCGCGATAACTTGCCAAATGTGGCAATCTGAATTTCTGGTAATGTTATATATGTTATGTACTGTTATGTCTGGTACTGTATTATGTTAATACAGTATTTGCATAGTGAAAGGAAAGTTGGCCAAATCGCAAAAACAGGGGCCGTTGGGGTTTGGCGACATTTTTGTGGCGCCAGCTGCGCGATAACTTGCCAAATGTAGCAATCTGGATTTTTGGTACTGTTTACAATTCACTTCACTTACAGTTGTAACTCTTTACTTTAGCAAAAGAATTTTGACATTTTTTGACATTTTTGCTACTGACTTTAGCAAAAAGAATTTTTGACGCCAAATTCCAGCGGCTCCTATTCTGCGGTTTTTCTGAAAAGTAAATTTAGTTTAAGATTAATCTATTATTTGAAGTTAATATACTTATTGTAAAAAATAGAGGGAAATGCTATTTTGCAAGTAAAGTTTGTTACAGTTTTTGCTGTATATAAAACATAAAGTTAACTAAACGGATCTTCATAAATACCAATGAAAAAGTTTTTTTTTTAAAACTTCTTTGACATCATACAAGATTAATATTATATTATCCACCATGAAAAATGTATTTACATTAATACTCCTAAGGAGTTATTTAATATAAAACATACAAGAATGACAAAATACGGATTGAAAATTCGTTTCAATATTATAAACAAAGATATAAATATACCATCACTAGTTTTATATATTCATATAATCAGATATTAATTTATTTAGATACCATGTTATTAATTTTATTTATATATAATACTATTGTATTTCATATATTATGCTTTTCTTGTAAAATTAACAATTGAAAAACAATAAGATTACGATAATTACTTTGCTAGAGCCTTCGCCAGGATCACTATAGGAGTCTCTTTCTTCGGAAACGAAGAATGTCCAGGTGTATCATGCACAGTAAGCTCTAAGTTGACTCTACCCTTTTCAGATACGCTGACCCTTTTAAAAAAATGTTTCTCTATTTAGTCAAATACAATAAAATAGGAAAAATAAGTTAGAAATTAAGTTTGCATAACAGGGCCTGAATGGGCGATTGGCTAGCGCACTGGCGCTCGGTAATACAGGTTTCGGGTTCGAGTCCCGGCGGTGCCATGGTTGTTTGTAGTGGTTCGGAATCCACTTTAAAAAGTAGGTCCCGGTCCTAATAGGATCGTAGAGCGTTGCGGGGGCATTGTTACTCCGCGTCCGTGGCTTGTCTTCAAGTTACACGCGCCCCCTGGGTAATGCAAAGTGAGTATGTCTTTGCAGCATTCTTGCCTTAAGGCATCCAAAGACCAAGCTGTCTGTGTTTGCCACCATTAGAAAGATAAAAAGAAAAAAAAAAAAGTTTGCATAACATATCGAGTTCTTTTTTTAAGCGACGAATATCAAAAGTTATGAAAAATTCAAAAAGTATTATCGTATTAAATAAACCTCCATAGTTATATTTTTTTAGTAATTTTCTTTTGCTCTTAAAATTATAACATAGGAACTTCTGATTTATCAATGTATAATTATCCTTAAAAAAAAAAAAAAAAAAAAACACCGGAAGGTTTTCTTTTCAATCTGATATTTAGCTTAAAAACTCACCCAGATTATATTTGTATTCCAAAATACTAATTATTATTTACACAGAAATGCATTTAATGAAAATTAACACATAATAATGCACTCACATTGCAAGAGGAAATTCTATTCCAGGTATCATGCTTTCTAGCACAAAGGTTCCTTCGTCTAGAATATATTCTAGAGTGATATTTCTAGATCTCAGCAAGGCGCTGATTTGTTGAGCCCCGTCCCATCCATGACTCTAATGGAAATAAATTTAACAACTTAAACATGATTAAAGACATTTTACAATATTTAAAATCCAATGTGCAAGATTAAAACTTCCAATGTCTTAATTTTATTTTGTAAATAATAATAATCTTGCGTGTAATAAAAAAAAGACGGCACATTCAAAATTCGAAATACTACTGTGTCTAAAAAGTTAAGACCATTTTCAATTTAAAATTCCCGAGGCTTATGGAATTTCCATTTTTTTTTTTTTTTTTTTTTTTAGGTTGCTCAACGTCCAAAAAAATTAAAGATTTGTTGCTTGCAAATCGTCGAGAGTGATTAGAGACATTGCTGCTGATGTTGGAATTTCAAAAGGATCGGTCCATTCCATTTTGGGCATCAAATCTCGATTGGTACCGAAAACACTGAATACGTCGGCTCCCACTGCATTGGTTCTTCGAAACTTTTTCGCCAAAAATGAAGCCCATATCGTTCCACAACCACCGTATTCACACCGTGCGACTTCTGACTGTTACATAAATTCTAAAGATCACCCGGGGACACCGTTTTGAGTCGATTGAAGAGATTCAACGTGGATCGGCGAGCGTTTTCAAGGCCATTCCTGCCGATAACTTTTAGAATGCATTGAGGAATGGAAAAAAGTTGGCATGAGTGCATTGTGTCCGGAGGGGATTACTTTGAAGGCGATGAAATAAATTTGGAAGAATAAATAATTGAATCTGAAGAAGAATTTTTGAAAAAAAAAATAATAATAATTGGTCTTATTTTTTGGACACAGTAGTATATAGGAATTTTGATACATGCGATTACACAGACATTTCTATATTATTAACGAAAAATTGCAGTTATACACCAAAAATAAGTAATTATAAAAAAAAGTACAGCTGAAAAAGTAATGCTGCATCCGATTATGGTATGCAATTATGTAGATAAGTAAGTTTGATGTCATTGCAAACAGGCTTCAAAATCGTCAGCAGTTTCTAGAGCGACATTTCAGAGATTTTCCTTGTTTTAGATATGAGAATTCGCCATCATTTATCTGAGAAATTCTTATTGAAAATGTTTTTGCTGAAGATTCTATTTTTTTAACATTGTAAAAACAAGTATTGTCAACAGAAGGCTATATTTGTTGTAAATTGCAATATATAGATGCAGCTCCGTGCTGGAAGAGGGATGGGATGGCCATGAACTTGAATTGAAAAATAAACATTAACTTGAAAAACTGAATTGCTTGTAATTTTGCATTAATTATGAAAGGATTTCATTTGAAAGTTTCACAGAATCGACTTTCATGAAATATATATATATATATATATATATATATATATATATATATATATATATATATATATATATATATATATATATATATAGCGGTCTGATGACCAATTGGTTAGCTCTCTGGCCTTTGGTATCATAGGTTTCAGGTTCAAATCCTGGCGGTGGCATGGATGCTTGTGAGTGGGTTGGAATCCACTTTAAACTGTAGGTCCCGGTCTAATTAGCCTAAAGTGTGCAAATAAAATGACCGTTGAGCGACAAACCAAACCAAATACATATATTCATGAAATTATATTTTGTAATTATCACTTGGGATTCCCTGATTCTATAAGACTATAATGCTGGACTCGCATAATTCAATTGGTGAAGAATTACCTTCGCGAACAGAGTATTGTGCGTATGGATTTTTCAGCACGTATTCCGAATTTCAATTTAATTCAGCATACTTATTTGGGATCATTTAGGGCAGGGATGGGCAAACATTTTTCGGTCGAAAAAAAAAAATCGAAAAAAAAAAAAAGTTTGCCGTGAGCCAAGATAAATTTTTGAAAAAGTTTTAAAAACAATATACAAGTATTACATTTTAAATATGTTAATGAGATGAATGAAATTGCGATTTCATTTTTAAAAGTTCCTAAGTATATAGTGAGGTTCGAAGTGAGATGTACTGATTCTAAGGAACGAGACTAAATGCTTGTCTGTCAGTCTACTTCTGAAATAATTCTTTCTAAGGTTCACAGTTGAAAACACTTGTTCACGTATATAAGACGAAGCAAGCATAGCACTGATTTTCTGAGCGTGAGATATTCAATTTGGGGAATTTACTTCCGTAAATGATTTGTAAAACTCTAATTTTGGCAATATTTAGAAACAACTGCTTTATATTTCTTTTTGCTCTACAACTGCTTTATACCACTTTAAACCGTAAGTTGCCTCGACCGGAAAATTAAATTTCTATCCGCGGGCCGGATAGAACCTTCCGGTGGGCCGGAGTTGGCCCGCGGGCCGTAGTTTGCCCATCCCTAATTTAGGGAGACAAATTGCTGCACTTAACCCACCCTCTGCAATCCTTCCAAGTCATTGAACTGCCTAAGATAGCTTTTTATAAGCCTTCAGTACAGAGAAAAGTCTTTCAGCATTTACCAGGTTTGCTGCTAAAATATGGTAACTCTCTTTTCTAATGGTGGTATTATTAACAAAATACAAATGAATTGTATCTTTAGAATTTAATTTTACGGGCCTGAATGGCCCAGTGGCTAGCGCTCTGGTTCTCGGTCTCGCAGGTTTCGGGTTTGAGTCCGGCGGTGCCATGGATGTTCGTAGTGGTTCGGAATCCACTTTAAACCGTAGGTCCCGGTCCTAGCAGGATCGTAGAGCGTTGTGGGGGCATTGTTACTCCGCATCCGTGGCTTATCTTCAAGTTACACGCGCCCCCTTTGTAGTGCAAAGTGAGTAACGTCTGTGCAGCGCTTGCCTTAAGGCATCCATGACTAAGCTGTCTAAGTATTTGCCAGCTGCATTAGAAAGAAAAAAATTTAATTTTATAAAAGAGTCGTTAATCATATTTTTTATACCGATTTCTTAAAAACGTTGGACTCCCGACTGAACACAAAATACATTGTAACACACTTTTAAAACAAAGTTAAAAATAAAATTGCTTATCGCAGAAATCAAAGAAGAGTAACCACTTTATTTATTCAATGATGATTAAAAGTAGCAGTCAAAAACAAGCCATCTATAAGATACAAAATTTGCGGTATCAAAAGAAATGATAACAGTCAAGTGCTACTTAATTGGAAATAAGCAAAACACTTTATAAAATAAACAGGCAGATCTACGCAATGAATGGTAAATATCCACATCAACTAATAAGAATTAAAATCATTGATGAAAATTTTAAATAAATGTTGAATTTAAATTATTTGAATGAAATTCAACGTTTATTTAAAATTTTCATCAATGATTTTAATTCTTATTCGTTATTAAATCTTAATTCTTATTATTACTAGTAAAAGCGCATTATGAAAACCGATAGATTTAGACCTGATTTCATAACTTAAACATAAAAGTAATTTAAATATTAATAATTTAATATTTCAATCCTATTATAAAAACCTAGTCAATTTTATTTACGTTCCTAACAGTTGGGCTGATAAGTTCGTAGGCTGACACATAGATGGCGCTATTAGTATTAAATCCATATGATTTTTAGTTAGCCCTAACCTTCAAAAGACACGTGTACAAATTTGACAGCTGCTGCACTAGTAGTACGTGAGTTATAGCATGTTTAGTGAATCAACTTTTGTTAGTTTGAAAAATTGGATAAAAAGGAAATTTCGTGTGTTAATAAAGCATTGCTTTTTGGCGAAAAAAAATACTATTGAAGCCAAGGCTTGGCTTGATAAACATTATTCGGACTTTGCACCAGGAAAATCAACCGTAGAGAAGTGGTTTGCTAAATTTAAACGAGGCGAAAGGAGCACCGAGGACAATGCACGCAGTGGACGCCCCAAAGAGGCTGTTACACCGACGAAAACATCAAAAAGTCCACACAAATAATTCCTGATAACCGTAAAGTGAAGTTGATTGAGACAGCTGAGACTCTAAAGATATCAAAAGAACGTGTTGGACATATCGTGAATGAATATTTGGATAAGCGAAAGCTCTGTTCAAAGTGGGTGCAGCGCGAGCTCACAATCGACCCAAAACAATAACGAATGGATGATTCTAAGCAGTGTTTGGAGCTGTTCAATCTTAATAAACCCGAATATTTGCGTCGATATGTGACAATGGATGAAACACGGCTCCATCATTTCACACCGGAGTCCAATCGAGTGGACTGCACGTGATGAACACTAAAAATGCTATAACTCACATACTAATAGTGCAACAGCTGTTAAATGTATACACGTGTCTATTGAATGTTAGGGCTAACTAAAAATCATATGGATTTAATACTAGTAGCGCCATCTATGTGTCAGCCTATGAAATTTTCAGCCCACCAGTTACATGATGTGATTTCTTTGCTCGTGGAGAGGATGTTGTGTACCATTCAGATGACAGAATCTTTGTCTCCGTGTCGTAAGAACACAACCAGTAACGATTGTCTCAATAAACATCTGATTCTCTGTGCATTTTTTCAAAACATTCGGCCGCAGTCACATTGCCTATTATTAATTCAGGTAGAAAAAAATTAATTAATTATATGGTAATAATAAAGAGTTACAACGGAATTCCTGGAACTTTTTGCCTGCACATCATACAGTCAAAATAATATTTGTAGTAAATACATTTCAATATTTGTAATGTATTTCAATACAAAATAAATGTAAAAAAATTATAATTAAATTAATTATATCACATTTGTCGTATGTTTTCCTTTTATGAAGCAAACAATAGAAGTGTTCAAATTGTATACTTTACGATTAGAAGGTTGCAAACGGTAATGTTCATAATTTTTCTGTTGAATAAACTAAATGTAAAATAAACTATGTTTTTATTGCCCTATGTTGCCCCAAAGAGGCTGTTACAGACGAAAACTTAAAAAAAGTCCACAAAATAATTTCTGATAACCGTAAAGTGAAGTTGATTGAGATAGCTGAGACCCTAAAGATATCAAAGGAACATGTTGGACATATCGTGAATGAATATTTGATAAGCTCTCTGTTCAAAGTGGGTGCCGCGCGAGCTCATAATCGACCCAAAACAATAACGAATGGATGATTCTAAGCAGTGTTTGGAGCTGTTCAATCGTAATAAACCCGAATTTTTGCGTCGATATGTGGTAATGGATGAAACATGGCTCCATCATTTCACACCGGAGTCCAAACGACAGTCAGCCGAGTGGACTGCACGTGATGAACACTAAAAATGCTATAACTCACATACTAATAGTGCAACAGCTGTCAAATTTATACACGTGTCTTTTGAAGGTTACGGCTAACTAAAAATCATATGGATTTAACACTAGTAGCGCTATCTATGTGTCAGCCTATGAACATTTCAGTCCACCTGTTATTAATTAAAATTTTGGGTTGGTGCATAATTATCAGGCGTTTCTTTGTGCTATATTTTAATAAAAATTTACGATATTTAATAAATTTATGAATGGAGATATCCTTCTATTTTTAGGTTATAAAAATGCTTGTCGATAATACTCATATTCGTCATTTCCTTTTTCATAATAAATAGTGTTCAAAAGGATGCCTGATAATATCGTTTAAAAACGCCTGATAACTATGCGCCAACCCAATAAATTAACTATAATAATAAAAAGGTTATATGATTGATTATATAATAATAATGAGTAAAATGAAAATTCATTTTTTATGGAGAAAATGTTTAAAATTTTCAAAAAAAAAAACAAACTTTAGCTACGATTTACCCGCTCTAAAGTGAATTGACGGAAGAAAAAACATTAAGTGATTAGATATCAATAAATAAACAAATAAATAAATAAAATAAAAACAATACTAATAAACCATTTTTAAGAAATGGAAAAGTAGAGTTACAATATAGTATATTAAAATAAATGGAAAAATTAGCAGAAGTATTAAAAAAAAAAGCAGAGTTATAATGCATTAAAATAAATAGTAAAGAGGAAATAAAAGTAAAATTATTTTATGTTAAAGACATCAATACAAATTTCAAAGTAAAATAGGATATCAATGGATAATTAATAGAAAGAACAAAAAATTATTAACTTACTTCCTCATCATGGCCAAATGCTATATAAAACGATCGCTGAGGTCTATATCCTTTTTCCAACAAATATTCAAAAGCTTCTAGAATACCCTGAAAGGACAAAAAATCATGTATCTAAATTTGAAGTTTATCACTATACATTTTTTTCTTCAACTTACTTAACACTAAAATGATGCTAACATTTTTTGGGTAGTTTTTTCTTTGTAAGAGTCAAAGCTATTTATTGATATTTAATAAAAAGAATGAAGTTTAAAATGTCTAACTGATGTATTGCGGTCATCTTGTGCACAAATTAGTCTAAATAGACAGGGACCTACAGTTTAACATGGATTCCGAACCACCAACAAACATCCACACTACACCAGGATTCGAACCTGAAGACTTCGGTGCCAACGGTCAGAGCGCCAGCCATTTGGCAGCTCATAAATTAATGGGCTTTATGGCCTAGCGTTCGGTACCACAGGTTTCGGGTTCGATTTCCGGCGGTGCCATAGATGTTTGAAGTGGTCGGAATCTACTTCAAACAGTAGGTTCCGGTCTAACATGATCGTAGAGCGTTGCGGAGGTATTGTTACTCAGCGTCCGTATCGTATCTTCAAGCTACACACATGGTAGTGCTAAATGAGTAACAGTGTTGCAGCCCTTGCTTATGGCATAAAGATTAACTGTCTCTGTATTGCCAGCTGTATTAGAACAATCACATTCATAAATTATTAAAGAATAAAACTCATAATGTTTTCGCAAATTTAATCTCATATTTGGCTTAAAAGTATTACTATTATGCAAAAATAAATAAATAAACAATATTATTATTAACACAATATTTGATTTTTCAACATTTAAAATTATACGGATTTCTTTAACTAGTAATAAGTTCTTAAAATAATTTATCCCCCTGCATACTTTTTGAGACAGAGAGAGTAAATAAAAACTATAAATCTATTTTTACAATGATATTAACTTTCTGTGTGAATAGATGAGATTCAGAGCACTTTTCCTGATAGAGATTCAGTTGAATTTATTCTGGGATGAATACTAGATGAGAGCTTTTCAAGCTTTTTTTTCACTTTGGCGACACTATTATTACCTGAGTAAATAATGTCGAGACTCTGAGCAAATACAGTGGTTATATAAACTAAGAATGAGTATTAAAGCATTTGCTGATAATAAATCAGAAAGAAGATTTATTCAAAAACCATTATTTCATATTCTTTTTTTTCTTCCCATGCATTAAAGGCAAAAAAAAAAAAAAAAAAAGTTTTAATTTAGAAACAATACTTAGTGAATTTTTTTCAGTGTTTTGCAGAATTAATTTGTTTTTATACAATGTAATGCTGAAAATGTCTTTTCGTAAAAATAGTAAAGACAGAAATATTTTTTAGAGCAGTTTCAAAAATTTTGTACAAATTTCGATTTAAAAAAAAAAAAAAAACATTTACGAATCGTAAAAATATAGTTTTAAATAAATGTTGCGTAAAGGAAAAAAATTCTTCTAGAATATTTGATAATTAAAAGACTAATAACATCCCCTAACTCGTGGCTCAATGGCAACGTGCGTCGCTGGTGAGCATTAGAACGGAGGTTCCATCAGCTGGCGGTTTTGTTGCAGACACTGTTTCTAAAAACGAGTAGCCTCGATGGCATTTGGGTTGTTCAACACCTTGCCTCGTGAGTCGGATTACCTGTTTTCTCCCATATGATACGCAAATGCGGAATAGTTCCCCGTGAAAGTCCTCCCGGAAGGGACTGCCCTCCTTCTATAGCCAAGTCAAGCTTCTACCTAAGTGTGATCCATCACAACAGAAGCTGCCCTTTTCCTCCATCCACGAGTATATTCATAAAGTGTCCGTCCCGAACTGCCGGACAATGAGGATGAGTCGCAGCAATATTTGTAAATCTTGAAATTATTAATGAATTCAAAAATTACATTCATAAGTTGTTAAAGAGCAAGTAATATAAGAAAAAAATTTTTTAAAGTCAATTCCACCTTTTTTTCACTATATTGCAGAAAGTTCTTTATAAATAATTTTTTTAATTTATCTGGCGCCATCTATTGGTAGATATATGCCACTTAAATCTAAAAATAACTAAAATAAATTAATTAAATTTAATGAATGAATTAATATTTGAAAAAAACTGTATCAACATCGAGTGTCATCCACTACAATTTAAAAAAAAATGCATTTGAACGTGAGTGGATGAATAAAAAGTATTTTATGAACGATCGAAAATTTGAACAAGATATACATAGGGAGAGTGTGAGCTAATAGGAAAGAATTGAATAACACTCATAACAGTTTTGCAAATTTAAATTTTCGGAGGTTCAGTCCGCTGGCGGCTTTGTTGACACTGTTTCAAAAAACGAGGAGACTCGATGGTGTTTGGGATGTTCAGCATCTTGCATCATTAATAGGACTACAACAAAGAGAGTTTTCCCGGATTTTCCTCCCATACGATACACAAATGGGAGGTAGTTCCAATCCTACCAGAACGCATTACCCTCCTTCTTCAGTGACTCGGAGTCATGACAGACTTCTACCTACGGGTGTTCCATCACAACAGACGCTGCCTCCATCCATGAGTACACTGCTCAGAAGGTGTCTGTCCCCGCTGCCAGACACTGAGGATGAGTCAAAACCACGGAATAATAACATTAATTACTTCAATTCAGAAGAAAATCAACCTTGCCAAAATTTAAAGAAAGGTATTTTTTTAAAATCGTGTCTTCGGACACTTATAAGGATCGATTATAATTTTTAGAATAAAATATTTTTTAATTATTTCCAATTTTAAAAACAATTATAGAAGCAGATATTTCTAACATATTTTTAATTTTTTTAAAACTTTTTAATAAAATATTAAACTTTATATTTGTACGAAAATATGTAAATAGTTTAAATCGTTTAAATGGATGTATCATTTGACAAAGAATAATTAATTAATTCGCAAATCCTAATTTGAGTAAAATTCATTAACTTCGAGATAAATGTCTTCATCTTTGTGACGACTTTCAAATGACAATTGCATATACTTCCTTCATACAAGCATCTTACACAAACTGGCAGCTGCACCAAGTTAGTAATGTGCGTTGCTTCATCAATCGAATTGCAAACTTTCAGTTGCAATTAATCATAGTAATAAACTACTGCAATTGGTCATTTTTGAAATTCTTCTGGAAAGAGTATAGCCGATAAAAGAAAAACAAGTAATATAAAAAAAAAAAATTTGAAAGTGAATTCCTACTTTTTTTT
Source organism: Caerostris extrusa (assembly GCA_021605095.1). NCBI lineage: Eukaryota > Metazoa > Arthropoda > Arachnida > Araneae > Araneidae > Caerostris > Caerostris extrusa. The sequence continues at coordinate 10,392 of BPLR01002691.1, read as the reverse complement.
TTTTCACTCTATTGCAGAAAGTCTTTATAAATAATTTTCATTCATTTTTTAAGTTTACCTGGCGCCATCTATTGGTAGATATAGGCAACTTAAATCTAAAAAAAAACTAAATTTAATTAATTAATTAATTACTGAATTAATATTTGAAAAAAACTGCATTAACATCAAGTGCATTAGAAAGAAAAAAAAAAAAAAAAAAATTCAAACAAAATGTGTTTGAACTTGAGTGGATGAAACAAAATGTTTTTGAACGATTGAAAATTTGAAAAGATATTTCCTTGACGACTGAAAATTTGAACAAGATATAGATAGGAGAGTGTGAGCTCATAGAAGGAATTGAAAAAACTAATTTCATTTCCATATTATTTTTCAGAAAGTATTTCTTACATTTTTATTAATATTTGATCTGCTCCTATTGTGTAATGCGTTTTACTAGTTGCAATTAAGTAAGAAGTTTCGTAGGATTCAAGTAAATACTTTTCGATAATTGTTTTCTGCATTTGAAAATGTTAAAAGTCGTTCAAAATATTCCATTTGTTTATTGCATGTTTAGTTTTATGGTGTTTGGAAATTTTAAAGCTGCCCTCTTTATTAGGCTGCAAAATTAGCATCCAAGATAGATGTAGTTGCTCTAAACTGACTCACTGTTGACATTTTGACTCGTGCAGCTGACTCTAGCTGTAAACAAATTTGTTTAGACGCAGCGAAATGATATAAATATTTGCTTTAATTAGTACTGAGCCTTGTGTCTCCTTTTCTTATTGGTTTATTGCGTCATATTTAGTTTCTTATTAAGTTGTTTATTTTAATAAAGATGTTATTATGTCAAGTCTGATTCTCCATGGAAGGCAAAAATAGACAAGCCTAAGACGCTTACACGAAACCACAATACAAGGAGGACACACCTAGAAATAACACAAAGTTTGATTGGTCGTTCCGTTACCCAAAGATCCAATTTAATTCGGATAGTTTCATACTCTAAGTAGTCAAAACTTGATTTAAGCAAATGTGTATTTCCGTACAATTAGGATTCATCATTATTATCATCATCAGTGGCGCAACAGCCCAAGGCCGTCTGCTTACTGGCAGATTTCTGAGACTTGAGACATGGTTTCTTTTTACAGAATAGGATTGTCTGTCCTAAGCTCAACAGTCTTATTAGATCGACACTTACTGTTTAAAGTGGATTCCGAACCACTACAAACATCCATACACCGCCGGGACTCGAACCCGAAACCTGTGGCACCGAGCTCTAGTCACTCGGACATCAGGCACCTGAAAACCATTTACAACAAAGATGCTTTTCTTTTGCTTTTAAAATAATATGAAAACCGTTATTTATCTATGAAACACACACTCAGATTTAATTTGTCTTAGAATAAATACCAGCCTCAAATTTAAATGTTTGAAAGAGGCCCTTTTTCCTTTCTTCTGTTATTCTCGGAAGAAAGTATTTCAAATAATTGAAAAGATTAAAGGGCTTGCTAATTTTTTAACTTATTTTCCAAAGCATTGACAGCAACAGGAAAATTTTACGATAAAATACCATGAATCAAGACATTCAATAGCCCCAAGAGAAGATGACAGCAGACTGCTTGTATCAAACAGTGGAGATGCTATTGGCGCAGGCATTTTTCATCATCACGGACATATTGTACGTGTAGTGTTGTGAAAAAACTATAAAGTATTAAATTTAATTTATGGTGTTTGCAAATGGATGGCGTAACCAGAAGAATCAAAACCTGACTACTACTTCTCGACAAATAACATTAGTCATACGCTTAGTCATTAGACTTTGATGTTCAATATACACTCATGTCCACAAATTAAGGATAATTCAGAATCACACAGAAATTGAACTCTAAAATACAAATTTCACCTGTAGAATTATCACACACATCTTGAAGAAGAATATGCAAATTACAGGAAACCACCAGATGGCGCGGATAGTACGTCACAATGACGAGTGTAAAAGAGGGGTATATAAGGTGGCAAAGAAGTAAAATTGTTCACAAGCTCTAAAAAGCCTTTCAGTGCAATAACCGCATAGTTATGGCACAAAGGAAGCATTTGGATGATTTTTATGTGGTAGAATTATCGGACGACTGGAATGTGGACGTACCCAGCTGAAAGTATCCGATCTGGGCGATTCCAGAACTTGGAATCGCCCAGAGTGTCATCTCCAGGCTTTGGCAACGATTCCAAGATGATGGTAATGTGAGTAGATATTACAGCACAGGTCGCCACCGAGTTACAACGCCGAATGAGGACCGGTATTTAGCAGTTACTGCCAAAAGAAACAGACGGAGCACAGCATCAGACCTGTCTCGTCAGCTCTCTTCAGCTACCGGTACGACAGTTTCAAGGCAGACCGTGAATAGACGCTTAGGGCACATTGGTCTATATGCTCGTAGGCCTGTCAGATGTGTTCCACTTACCGCAACTCACTGTCGCCTGCAATTAACCTGGAGTAGAGAGCATGCACTGTGGACACCGCAACAGAGGTCTGGTGTGATGTGACGAGTCCAGGTTTAGTTTGCAGTCTGATAAGTAATCTGACGAGTCCAGGTTTAGTTTGCAGTCTGATAAGTAATCCGACGAGTCAGGTTTAGTTTGCAGTCTGATTCTCGCCGGACTTTCATATGGAGAGCGCCAGGTACCCGTTACCACCAAGAGAACACCATTGAACGACACCGTTACGGCGGTGCAGGATGGCTCGTTTGGGGAGGAATTATTCTTGGTTCCAGAACTGACCTGCATGTTCAGAGTGTAACGATGACAGGCCACATCTATCGGGATGTCATTCTGGAACAACATGTACGTTTGTTTCGGGGGCGCCATGGGTGCTGAATTTCTGTTTATGGATGACAACGCCCATCCTCACCGTGCAAACATTGTAGACGAATGCCTTCAATTGGAGGATATCACCCGTATGGATTGGCCAGCATACTCACCGGACTTGAATCAATAGAGCATGTGGGGATACGCTTGGCCGACGAATTGCAGCCCGTCAACCCTCCCACCTGTCAACCGGAACTTCGGAGGGCATTGCTTGATGAAAGGTGTAATATTCCCCCAAGATCAGATTGATAATTTGATACTCAGCATGCCTAGGCGTTGTAAGGCCTGTATTGCATCGTCCGGGAGACATACTCCATATTAACCATCATACTAACCATGTTATACTGTTTTTTGTAAATAGGTTCTTTTTTGAAATTTGCTCAGGGAGTAAAAATCACAATTTTTATTAATTATGTCAAACATATAGCATCTTTTTTGCTCTTTACCTTTTGTTTAATAAATAAACTTTACAAATAAATCAAATTTGTTTTGCTTCTTCTCTTTCTTTGTCTGAACTTCATTATCCTTAATTTATGGACATGAGTGTATATCATTCCATTGAATCGTTTTTGAGCATGTCGAATGTTGGAATCAAAAAAAAAAAACATTAACGGAAGTTTTATTTTTCTATTTTAAATCGAAGTGAATTGTAGCTGAAGTACATTGATTTCTTGCGGAATAATACAGAAAACATGCAGTAGCTAAAAGTAAAACAATTAAAACGAAACAAATTAAAATAAACTATAAAAATAAAACTATTAAATGTTTTTAAATAGGTGAGAAGGGCCTGATGGCCTACTGACTAGCGTTCCGGCGCTGGTGCCACAGGTTTCGGGTTCGAGGTCTTTTATCTATCAATGCCAAGCATTGATAAATTAATGACGAGAAAAAGACGGAAGACAAAACAAGGTCATTTTTTTTTTCGAATTGACAAAACTCAGGCTACATGTTTGAAGTAAATAAAAAAAAAATAATAATAACTATTTAAGAAATGTTTCGACGCGAAATTTCACCCCCATCAGTCGTATTCTCCAGACCTTTAGACGCGTGGCTTTTCAGAGTAGCACATTAAAGGAAAAAAATAATAAATAAAAAAATATGCTTGATTTGTGGATGGAATCAAAGGACGAATCGTCCTTAAGACGAGGATTTTGTGTTCTGTTAGAAAGAAGGGAAAGAGTAGTAAAAATAGACAATACTTCGATTGAAGTATTAATTTACTTTTTTAATGTGCCCTTTTGAAGAAAAACAAGTAATATATAAAAAAAAATTTAAGTCAATTCTTACTTTTTTTTCACTCTATTGCAGAAAGTCTTTTATAAATAATTTTCATTCATTTTTTTTAAGTTTATCTGGCGCCATCTATGGGTAGATACATGCAACTTAAATCTAAAAAAAAAAACTAAAAGGAATTAATTAAATTTAATTACTCAATTAATATTTGAAAAAACTGTATTCACATCAGTGTCGTCCACTGCAAGTTCAAAAAAAAAATGTCTTTGAACTTGAGTGGATGAATAAAAAGTATTTTATGAACGATTGGAAATTTGAAAAGATATATAAAGGCAGAGAGTGAGCTAATAGAAGGAATTGAAAAAAAACACCGTCAATTTAAATACCTGCTCAATTTAAATACCTGTTTTTAATTAATTTTTTGTCATTGTGTGATCAAGAATTTTCGATTTTACAACCCCGTATATAACCATATACTACTGTGCCCAAAAAGTGAGACCAATTATTTTTTTTTTTAAATTCTTTATTTATTCTTCCAAAGTTATTTCATCGCCTTCAAAAGTCATCCCCTCCAGACACAATGCACTTATGCCAACTTTTTTTCCAATCCTCAATGCATGCTAAAAGGCATCGACAGGGAGGGCCTTCAAAGCGCGCGTCGATTCACGTTGAATCTCTTCAATCGAATCAAAACGGTGTCCCCGGAGGTCTTTTGAGTTTAGGGAATAGCCAAGTAGCACGGTGGGAATACGGTGGTTGTGTCAGTTTCATTTTTGGCGAAAAAGTCACAAAGAATCAATTCAAAGTATGCTGACGCATTCAGTGTTTTCGGTACCAATCGAGATTTGACGCGTTCGAGAACCAAAACATCTTTTAAAATGGAATTGACCGATCTTTTGAAATTCCAATATCACCAGCAAGGTCTCTAATTATAAATCGACGGTTTGCAAGCACCAAATCTTTAATTTTTTGGACGTGAGCTTCGTTGAGGTTGATGGTCGATCAGAGGACTCTTCGTCTTCAACGCGTTCTCTACCTTCTTTGAACTGTTTATACCACTTGTAGGAATTTCTTTCCGATCTAGGAATGCTCACCGAATACCTTCTGCAACATTGTATATGTTTCTGCAAATAAAATTAAGTGCAAGTTTTTGCTCGATTCATTCAGACGTTTCAAAAATCGCCGGAATCAGTTTTAGCTTCTGACAAAGCTAGGCGTAACTCAAACACCAATGATTATTTGACGTCAAGTTTCAACAGATATCAAGGACAGTGCCAGAGTTCTAAAAAAAAAAAAAAAATTGAAATTCTTAATTCCAAATTTTAAATTTAAATTGGTTTTACTTTTTGGACACAGTAGTACCACTTCACATTGAATCGTTCCCTCACAGTTGCGAAACCGTGCACTAGATAATGAACAATCAATGTTTTAAATGTGAATAGCCAAGAATAAAATTGAGCTTTCACTGAAATGAGTGCTAATCTTAAGACGTTTCAGTTCAATCGTTTCTTTCTTTTTTCCTCGTCGCAAATCTCACTCCCCATTTCTTTTTAAAAATATATACTTTGGCATAATGCGATAACACAATCGCATAACTAATGTAGATGGTTTCACATCAAACCATCTCGCATCAAACCACATCATCCGATGGCATTTTTCGAAATTCATTACTCTTTTTTGTCTGGTTCTCTTGAATCCACAGTTTCAGAGCTCACTTTGTATTGTGACTCATGTGTGAGAAATTTCAAGATAAAGAAAACTCTCTCTAGTTTTTCTTACTGACAATAATTTGCTGGCATGCCTCTCCCATTTATCCGCGTCCTGACCAGAGAACGAGACAAATGAGTAGTTCTTGCTCCGAGTGTCTCTGTCTGACCACGAGAAACAAATCATGTTGTCTCTCGTTGGCAATGACAATTGATCGAAAATCAATTGCAAGATTGATTGCAGCGATTGCAGCCGCAAGAAAAATATTAATTGATTAAATCGTTGGACGGGTAAAAAACGATCCTGGTTTAAGCGGTGCGAGACAGTTGACTCACTCCGAGGGTTCCATTAACACTAAGACAAACCCGGTTTATAACTGGTACCCCAGAACTTGTCTCGTTCTCTCGTCTGGACGCGGTTTTTGCCATTTGAGATTTTATTTTATTTGTCGCTCTACTGTCATTTTGTACACACTTTAGGCAAATCAGACTGGGACCTATAGTTTAAAGTGGATTCGAACAACTAACAAACATTCATACCATTGCCAGGATTCGAACCTGAATCCTGTGGTACTAAAGATCAGAGCGTTAGCCAGTTGGCCATCAGATCGCTTGCCATTTGAGAAGCATAACGATTTCTGATAAAATATTTAACGCTAGAAATGAATCAACTCTATATTCAGCATTTTCTATACCAGTGGTTCTCAAACCTTTTATAGAGTAATTTACGAGAACGGTCTTTCTCGTTAAGAATATTTTTGATGACCCGTAGATAATTTTAAAATTTAAATTAATTCAGTAACTCACTGGTAACAAAACACTTTTTGTCCAGCAATTATTTATACACAAAATGACAAATCTTAATCATAAAATTTAAATGAGATTGATGCATCTGTTTTGCTTGAAACAGTACTTCTATGTTTTTTGGCTTTATTTAAGCAAATGGGAACACTCGTATCATTTGTCGAATCTAATCAGTAATCAAGATTTTTTTTTATATACCAAGTAGTGTTGAAAAAACTCACATTCCTCATTAGCAGGGTTCAGCACTCTTTGTAACATCGGAATAAGATTGAAAGGAAAATCTATTTCTAACAAATAATAAAAGTTTTTAAAATAGAAAATTACCATTTCAACGTCAGTTTAATTGAAAACACCATAGAAATTAAATGATATAATTAATTCAAAACTAATAGATAAGATCAAAAGAACATCAAAAGTATAATCAGTGTCATTTAGGGGAAAAAATGAAGCCAAGGTAAATAAAATACAGCATCATTTAAGAAAGAAAATATCGCCAAGGAAAATAAAAGAAACATGTTAGGAAAGAAAATATCGGCAAGCTAAATAAAAAGCAAAATCATTTAGGAAAGAAAAAAATCGCATCATTTAGGAAATTTTAAAAAACTCATTCAGGAAATAAATATCACCGAGGAAAAAATAAAAAAACAAAACCATTTAGGAAAGAAAATATCGCCAAGGAAAAATAAAAAATAAAAACCATTTAGGCGGAAAATATCGCCAAGGAAAATAAAAAGCAACATCATTTAGAAAGAAGATATCGCCAAGGAAAATAAAAAAATAAAAAAAAATAAATAAAATACAGCATCATTTAAGAAAGAAAATATCGCCAAGGAAAATAAAAGAAACATATAGGAAAGAAAATATCGGCAAGCTAAATAAAAAGCAAAATTATTTAAGAAAGAAAAAATCGCCAAGGAAATTTTAAAAAAACTCATTCAGGAAAGAAATATCGCCGAGGAAAAAAAAAAATCCATTTAGGAAAGAAAATATCGCCAAGGAAAAATAAAAAATAAAAACCATTTAGGCGAGAAAAATATCGCCAAGGAAAATAAAAAGCAACATCATTTAAGAAAGAAGATATCGCCAAGGAAAATAAAAAAAAAAAAAAAAATATTTTATTAAAGAAAATAACGATAAGCGAAATAAAAAACGAGACGTTAACTAAAGTAATCTAAAAATTTCACGTCGCAATTAGAGAGCCAGCTACAGAAATAAGCCAGCATATAGCCATTTACTATCCAACTTATTCCGCGCTGTATGAGTTATATTACCACTGTGAAATTCTTATTTTCATAACGTACCCTTCTTTCCACTTTCTGTAAATTTCTCATTCACATAATTCTTCAATGATGTTACAATTTCCATCAATATTAAAAGAATAATTTAGATTTAATTAATGCATTGCTAAATACAGCAAAATTAAAAAGGTGTTTATTTCTATCTCATCAACGTACTAATATGTCGGATACGTTTAAGAACCGTTTCATGAAAAATAAATCACCTCACGAAAGTTAATAATGTCAACAGCCATTATGATTAGTACACTAGAGGAAAAACAATAAGAGAAAGGAAAAGAAAAAAAACTAATTTAATGACATGCGGCGTCTGACCTTGAAAAATTAATGGAGGAAGGACAAACAAGAAACGCCTGGATAACAACGATTGTTAAAGCTCTCAGAAACGCCTGAGGAACTGTTCCAAGGAAAAATAAATAGTACCAGAATATTTGATATTAATAGTCTAGTTCTAAATTCATATAAAGCACCTTTTAAAAATACTATCATTATTTAGGAATTCTAAATCAAATACATAACGCTGTTCAATCAAATTACTTTTGCAATTACCTATCTTTTTTGTTAAGCATTTGACAGTGGTATCCCCGAGGTTTGAGTGATAGAGAATAGGGAGCGAGCTTCTGTAACTACTAGAATATTAAAGTTCCGCCAAATTCGCATTCTCCACGCAAAAGATCATAAAGCTACAGAAATTCATCGTGAATTGTGTGGAGTTTTTTTTTCGGGGGGGGGACCAGAAAAATCCACAAAACGCAAACATTCCAAATAAAACTGTATATCACTTTCCGTACAGCCCCTACCATGCACCCAGTAACTTCCAAGCTCTCCTTCACCTGAAGACGAGGCTTGCTTTCGATCGTTTTGCCACAAGCGAAATGTTAAAATCATTTATGCTGGATGGCTAAACTCTCATGTGGTGAAATAGACCGTCTGCGGTATTAAAAGTACGTACGGATAAATAAAATGTACATGGAAAACAATATCTTTACCATTAATGAAATTTTGTTTTTATACTTTTATTTTATAACAATCCAGACTTTTTGTTATAAATATGATGCCACATAGATTAATTATTAAAATGTGCCCGACTCGTGGCTCAGTGGCAACTTATGCCGCTGGTGTGTATTAGGAGCATGTTCAATCCTCTTAAAGGCTTTATTGCAGACACTGTTTCAAAAATGAGGAGACTCGATGGCTTTTTGTGATGTTTAGCATCTTGTCTCGTGAGTCGGACTATCTGGTGGGAGTGTTCCGGGTTTCTCCCATACGACACGCAAATGCGAAGTATGCCTAAGGTCCTCTCGGAAGGCACTGCCCTCCTTTTTCAGCGACACGGAGCCAAGTCAGATTTCTACCTACGGGTGCTTCATCGGAACAGAAGCTGCCCCCATCATTTCATGAGAAAACACGGGTTCGTGGACTTGGTCTAGATGTTGCCGTTGACCAATGGAATAAGAAACAACAACATTACTAAATTTTTTTATATTGACTACGAATTAAAATTGCACTGATTTCAATTTCAAAAAAGAATGAAAAAAACCAACAAAGTAATCCATTTTTAAATCTTTAAATACGTTGAATAAACTTATAAATATTTATGTGTGTGTGTGTTAAAATCATTTTAGGGGTGGGGGAATATATATATATATATATATATATATATATATATATATATATATATTACTTTGTCTTTAGTGTATTAACAGCAATTTATCTTTTGCAAGCCTTTTATTGGAGGTTATTTTTCTTTCGAAATAATGCTAAAACTTATAACATTATCATAACATACATGTTTGTGACATGTGTGTTATCATGACATACATTATTATACATGACATTACATGTTTGTATATTTCTTTCTCAAAAAAAAAACTGTCGCCAGGACAATTTCCTAAAACAGGCGTTAAATAAAAAAGGGTAGAACATTTATTTCATAATCTTGTACTAACGGTAACATCTTTCTAATCGAGATTATTTATTACATTATCTAAACGATGTTCTGTCATTGAAAAATATATCTGTCTATAAAAGATAATACTAGAGATAATAGAGTTAAATCGGGGTAGTTAAAATTCTTTCTTCATAGAAAAGATAACTATCAGATCATTTACATGAGATAAGCACTAAAAAAATGTGCTGAATATTTATTTCGGCATCATAATTTTTCTTATCTTTCAATATTAAGCTTGATATACTTATTTTTGTTCTGAAATTTGAAACTTTAAAGCAGGGATGGCCAACCCGCGACCCGCCTTAAATATTTTTCCTGCCCGTCAGATTGATTACACTTTTTACAAAATATATTTATTTTATAATGGCCAAAGTAGTGAAAACCAATGTATTAAAAATACATTATGAGTGCATCCCTATATTCAAAAATGAACTGCCAAATTATGAGAAAAAATTAACTTTCATTTTAAAATAATATTCTTGCGAATATATGACAGATATTGTCTGCTTTATTTATAAGTTTACAGTTATGAGTTCGCAGAATAATCAAATAATATTCTGCG
>BPLR01002690.1:0-75172 GCA_021605095.1 Caerostris extrusa | reverse complement strand
CTATTACGTATTACAACAAGCAACCATGCCACCACCAGGCCTCTAACCTGGAACCTGTGGTAGCAAGACAGAGATCATCCAAAGTCATAAATTACTAACCACAATGTTAATGTATTAAGTGGTAAACTGTTGACCGGTAGAGACATTAATTTAAGCTGAGGATTTTTTTAAAAAATAATGCAATTCGCCGATATTAATTTTTCTCAAGAAAATCTAAATGAACCTGGAGAAGTATTGAATTGACTTTTAACAAATTTTCCTCAAAAAATAACATGAACATTATTTATTTTTATCCCTTTAATAAATGGGTAGTAAAATTACATTATTTACGTCAGAATCCTTGTAATCACTTATTCAATATTTTGTTAAACATTCAAATTGATATAGGAGGATGATTACTCGATAATTATTATGATATATCGAGTTAGTTTTTACTTTAAAATTATTCAAATTGATTCGTGATGTCATGAGAGAGTTCTTATTGCTGCTTTTGCTATAAAAATTATTGTTTCTTAAATTATTAGTGTAGTAGATGTCGTCGTTTGTTTGTGCAGCTGGAAAACTGGCTGTGGTCGAATCGAATCACAAGTCAAAGAATACATAGATTTGTTTTTACAAGCACATAAATGTGACATTAACACCATAATAGCTATAAACTCTATTTAACACACATTATTTAGCATATTTGACAATACATTCTAAAGGATGAGAGGAAGAATTCCACTTCTGCTCAGGGTGATAGATTGTCATTCAGTTCCAGTTGCACCATGCGTCCTCTCAGAGGAAAGACTATGCCATCTACGATTTCTTCTATACGACGCAAGGGCGCTCTTGCAGGGCGTTGGTTTGGTTTGGTCTGCTCTACGATCATCTTCTTGTGCACACGAGGGCTAAACAGACCAATACCTACAGTTTAAAGTGGATTCCGAACCACTACAAACATTCATGTGACCACCGGGACTCGAACCCGAAAAACCTGTGATCTACCGAGTGCCAGATGCTGGGTGTAGGGAGGAAGCATGGTGTGTAGATGGAACAACGGTTACATTAGATTAAAAATCTTTTCAATTGATAATTATAATAAATTATTCTTGAATTTAACATTTAGTTTACAATTAATTGTTCATTTACTTAAGAATAAGAATTATATTACACATTATATCATCATAAGATATTCGACCGCAAAAATATTTAAAAATTATACGCACTTCGCTATATTTGTTTCTCCACTCTTTCACTTAGCTTTTTGCAAATCGATCTTAATTTGGATATTTTTCGGTAATATCGTAATGGATGTTGAAATCGTAATTGTAGTTGGTGTTTATAATTTAATTATTCTGCGAACTCATAACTGTAAACTCATAAATAAAAGCAAGAATACTATTTTAAAATACTACTATTTATCAATATCTGTCATAGATTATGTCTTGTATTATCCATATTTGGCTATATCTGTCATATATTCGCGAGGATATTATGTTAAAATCAAAGTTAATTTTTTTCTCATCATTTCGGCAGTTCACTTTTGACTATATGGATGCCCACATAATGTATTTTTTTAATACATTGGTTTTTTGCCTACTTTGGCCATTATAAAATAAATATATTTTTAAAAAGTGTGATACATCTCACGGCCAGAAAATATTCAAAGTGGGCCGCTGGTTGGCCACCCTTGCACTATACCATCAAAAGATATTCGCCCCCCGCCCCCAAAAAATATTTCGATGTTTAATCATTGTTTTTTCTGTCTTTATTGTATGTTAACGAAGCATGTTAATCTTTCATTTACTAACACTGTTTACAAAATCCAATTATATAAATCTCTTCTATAATTCTATTGATGTTTTTTGTAATGGGCGATTGAAGACAAAGGAGGCGGAATCAATTGCAGATAATGAAATTCCTTTCAATTAGCAATCCCCTTTTCAATAAAATCAAGCCAATATCCCGACTTAGTTAAGATAAACGGGCGAAATCTCTTTAAGTCCCTTAACTTAACGCCACTGGTTGATTATTTTTTTCAACCCCGATCGACTTTCTTCACACTCCAATCGTTTTCATCGGAAGAATCGATATAAGAGTAACAAAGCTGGGCTCTAGTGCGAGAGAGAAAACGATTTATTCAGTTGTTTCCATGCGAAGTTAGTGAACTTTTAAGTGTGCTTTTCTCTCTTGTGGTTGTTGTTTTCAAAGAATGAAAAGAATAATTTATTCTAAGTTTATTGCATGAAAAGACTGTGGTATCAATTTCTTTTTTTAGTATGGTAAATTTAGTGTTTTATAAGTAACATTTTTATTTATTTTCTTCAGAATTAATGTATTTAAATTGATTATAAACGATTATATAGAATACAAATTTTGCTCTTTTAAAAGTAATTATTTAGGATTATAGAATTTTATGAAAAGCTGTGACATCTATAACTCAACAGTTTTTGTTATTGATAATGTATGAAAAGATTTGTGGCATCAATTTATTTATACTGTGGTAAGCTTAGTGTTTTATAAATAACATTCACTTTGTTTTTATTTTCTTAAAGAATTAAAGTATTTAAATTGATTATAAGCAATTATATAGAATAAAATTTTTGCTGTTTTGAAAATTATGTATTTAGAATTATATTCTGGTTGCTCGGTGCCACAGATTTAGGTTAGAGTCCTGTTGGTGCCATGTTTTATAAATTACATTCGCTTTGTTTTTTATTTTCTTCTGGAATAAAAGATATTTAAATTGATAATAAACGATTATATGGAATAAAAAAACTTTTTGCTGTTTTAAAATTATATGTTTAGAATTATATTCTGGCTCTCGGTGCCATAGGTTTCAGTTGGAGTCCCGGTGGTGCCATGGATGTTTGTAGTTCGGAATCAACTTTTAAGCAGTAGGTCCCGGTCTAATATGACTGTAGAGCGTTAAAAGAAAATATCTTATGTTTCAGAATCTGTCAGTGCAGATGGCTTTGGCCACCATATTGTTGCATTATTAAGAAGAAGAAGAATATTTGTTTAGTAAATAAATATCGTAACGGCAGAGTGTTGCGCGTGTAGAGCTGACAACCCTACCCCCGTAAAAATACATTCCTGCCCTCGAAATCTGCCAGTAGGTAAACGTCCTTTAGCCCACCATGGGCTGTAGCGCCACTGATGTTGATGATGATGATGATGATGATGATGATGATGAGAATTATATAATTTCATGAAGCTGTGACGTATCTATAATTCAGCAGTTTTTGTTATTGATAATTTAAAAACTTAGTTTAGTTTGACAAATAATATGAATGGTAATCTAAAATACAATATGCGTTAATATGCTATTAGTTAAAAACTTTTAAATCACTAATTGTTTTGTATGATTTTAATAAATTTTCATTTTTACATTAAATATATGATACTAATTTCTTAGAAAAATTTAAGCTACGATAAAACAAGTTTAGCAGACATTTAAATTTGTTTTTGTAGTAATAATGTTAATTAAATCAACAAAACTTCTAAAAAATTGCTAACTTATATAAAATAGTTATGTTTGCTAAGTAAGCTATAAATCTTCGTATTAATTTCATAAACATGACACGTCAAACTTTAATTACACTAACAGCGCGAATACCGACATTAATTATACTTTTAGATTTATAAGGCAATATATATGTTTTTTTAAGACAGAAAAATAATAACTTTGGCATTAAAAATAGATATTTTGTTGATAAAAAAATGTTACCGTATTTTTCTTGTAGGGTTATTACATTTATGTAAATTAAGTTACAGGTTCTAATCAAATTTATAGTCGACAAGTAAAAAATCTTTTTTAGAAAAAAAGACTTCATCAATTTAAAACGAGGTTGCATAATTGAAACATTTTTAAAAAAAAATATTCTTTAAATATTTCATCAAGCTACAGCTATTAAAAAAATTATTTTCTGAAAATGTAACAAATTTATTAGCAAGCACCAGAGTTGAACTATTAGCCTTAAAATATTCAACCAAGAAAAACTTAGGCAGCTAATATTCTTTTGATAAATTCACCCATATTTTATGTGCATGCTAATCGTTACAATATTTAATGAATCCTCTGGGTTTTTAAGTTTTCCTTTTTCGTAAGTTGTTTTCTTCCATGTTTAATGTCAATATTGATTTTTAATGGTCTTAAATATGTAGATTAATTAAGTGAAGAATTTTTTTTTTTATTATTTTAATTTTGGAGTTATAAGTCTATAAATGCTGCTGCTTCTGCGATATCTAATTTTCCTTAAATCTGTATTATTTATATGTTCTAAACAAATTATGCCACTTGAATTACAAAAATTAAATTATTAGTTTAGTACTATGTGTGCTATTTTTGTCTATATCAGGTGGCCTACCCAAATGATCTGGTGGGCCACTTTGAAATGCATCACAACACAGCGGATCGCATATAAAATATATATCTCCATATTAAATTTAGACCAATGTAGACATTTTTTGGTTTGTTTTGTTTGGTTTGTTTGTCGCTCACATGTCATCTTGTGCACACTTTAGCTAAACAGACCGGGATCTACTGTTTAAAGTGGATTCCGCACACTACAAACATCCATGGCATGCCGGGACTCGAACCCGAAACTTGTAGTACCGAGCGCCAGAGCGCTAGCCAGTAGGCCATTCAGGCCCAGACATTTTTTGAGTGAAAAAATTGAAAGAGAAGGAGTTATTATTTTTATGTTTACTATTATTCTTACATGTAAACAAAGATGATATAATAATAATGATGATACTAAACACACATTGTAAAAGAAATATACAACACTAAAAGGAAATATAAATATATATATATATATAAACGAAATAAAAAAAAAAAGAATATAAAATATATATATATATATAAACGAAATAAAAAAAAGAAATGTAAATATATATATAAAATTAAGAAATATTTATTTTACTAGTGCGATATTTCTTTCTCCACTCTTTCACTTTTTCAAATCGACCTCAATTTGGGTATTTGCACAACGCAAATGGTGTTGCAGGTCAGCGTCCTTGTGAGCGTGTTTTGTGTTGGGTCAATTTCATTTTCGAAATAAACGATTCGTGGATGTAAGTTGAACCAAAATCTCTCACAACTTGAACTAAGAAATGCGTATTTATTTGTTTGGACTCATCCTCGGTGTGGGACGAGCACCCCATAAGTAGTCTACTCATGAATGGGCAGATTCTGTTGTGGCGGAACACCCATAGATAGAAGGCTCCAGAGTAGCTGAAGAAGGTGGACAATGCCTTCCGGGAGGACTTTTATAGGGACTTACCCATTATTTGCATATCATATGGGAGAAAACCGGAAATTTTTACCAGGCAGTCTGACAAACGATGCAAAATGCTGAGCATCACGAACGCCATCTAGTTTTTGAGACGTATATAAATGCCTCCAGCGCATTGAACCTCAGCCCTAATGCTCACCAGCTGCACATGTTACCGCTGAGCCACGAGTCGGACTTCTATTAGTTCTTGATGAGACAATCAGCTGCATATGTAAAAGTTGCTTCTATTCGTGGAAATTTTCATCTAGGCCAAGTCCGTGAAACCGTGGTGTATAGTGGAATGGGTGGCAGCTTCTGTTGTGATGGAGCATACATAGATAGAAGTCTGACTTGGATCCGAGTGGTTGAAAAAGAACGGCAGTGCCTTCCGTTTGGAATATAATGGGGGTTTATCCCGCATTTTGCGTATCGTATGGAGAAAACCCTGAAAACACCAACCAGGCAGTCTGACTAACGATACGAGATATTGAGCATCACTAAGGCCATCTAGACTCCTTGTTTTTGAGAAATCCATAGCAATGTCTCCAGCTCATTGAACCTCAGCCCTAACGTTCACCAAATGACTGACGAATTTCAGTATCATTGCAAAAGCTATTTCGCCAAAATTCATCGCCAAACATGGCTATTACGCCGATATTAGTAGCGAAACAGCTATTACGTCAAAGTTTATTCCTGAAAGTGCTTTTAATCCAAATTTATCGCTTTAACGCGAAATATTATCACTATCCTGCCAAAATTTTAATCCTTTTAATGCTTTATCACTTTATCGCCAAACTTTTTTTCACTAAGCGAATTTTAAATTGCTTTTACGCCAAAAGTTAATACTTTATCTCCAAATTTTTATCACTAAAAAAATTGTATTCCTTGAATACTTTTGCGCCAAATGCTATCACGCTTTTACGCCAAAGCTTAGCACTAGTATGCCAAAAAGATTATGCCTAAATTGTCTTTACGGCAATTTATATCGCTTTATCGCCAAACTTTTACCATTATTAGGGCAAAATATTATTTTTAAACCACATATTGCCGCTTTTACGCTAAAATATATTTTTTTAAATATTATAAAAATCTAAAATTTTAAAAATTAAAAAAAAATTAAAAAAATTTTTTTTTAAATTATTTAAAAAAATTAATTCTAATTTTCAAAAAAATTTAAAATTAAAAAAATTAAACAAATAAATTTTTATTCCTAAATTGTTTTTACGCCAAATTTAACCGCTTTATTGCCAAATTATTATGTGGAATTATGTTTTGCTGATTGACATAAATGTATCAGGTTGTCATTTTTTTTATCGCTATTACGAAAAAATTACGCCAAAGTTAAGTCAAGTTTAGCATGGGTTACCACTGAGCCGCTAGTCGGTCACATTTATTTAGTCATGTGACGTAATTAATTTATGAATTTACTGTTATTCTTCATCACATAATCTTAACCTTTAATTTTTTTATAAGTAATAACTTTCATGTATATCCTTATAATTTACTTATACCAGTACATGTTAAGTAACTCCTCTCATTGCATTAAACATCAACTCAACATTTTACAGTCAATAAGAGCATTATAGTACAAGTTTTAAAACGTTTGTCTGCTTCACTTTTTGGCCCTTCTTTGAATAGCTTATAGTAAATAGAAATGTCATCAAATCTCCAAATTCCGTATATCATCAAATTCCATCATGAAACATGTGAACTTAACCTATGGTTTCTGTTCGCAAAAAGTGCTAGAAAAAAGTTTGCGAAGCGTCCATGTTGAACAATAATGCTTCTTTCACGCCTATTTGGTTCTTGCACAGGTATAGTAGTCGATTAACACACCGCTTGAACATTTGTCACTCGTAATGGTGTTTTCATGGTGTCACGTCTTTACCATAAACAGGACAATTATATCGCGAATCGTGTTCATAGACCATAACGGGAGTCATAAATCACGACTTTTCTGTATGTTCCGTTAGTGATTCATCAAGATTGGGTTACTTAAAACGGTAATTATTAATTAATTAATCATGAATCAAGTCATGCATTACTGATGATGGTTTGATACGACAGATAGCTATATTTATGCATTCAAAAATATAGGGTATTCATAAAATATTTTTGCAAAATAAGAAGGGGAATAATACCCATCAAAATGTCATATTTGCAATGGAACCTCGCATTACACTGGATAGCAGTGCCAAAATTTACTTTCAAAAGCTATATGAAAAATACATAATTCCATTGATTTGGATCATAAAAAGATGAGTTTCAAATTGGCGCCAAACTCTTGTGCCGTTGCACTTTTTCATAGTAACGTGCACCCTCTCGAACACTCCTAGTGTCGTATTTATCTTGTCCACTGCAACATCGATATTTGCGATGAAAAACAACCACGGAGATCTCGTACAACAATGATTCCATTTGCCAAGATAATAATCCGGAGCATACAGGATCAGCTGCTTTTTGTAAACAACGTTTTCCTTCTCTTTCTATTGATCCTCTTGTGTCTAATCCTCAGTGTTCGTATAGGGCGGATATCCCATGAGTAGGATAGTAATGAAGAGAGGAAAAGGGGTAGCTTCTGTGGTGATGGAGCACCCCGTAGGTAGAAGTCTGATTTGGTTCCGCGTCGTTGAAGAAGGAGGGCAGACATACCACATTTGCAAATCGTATGGAAGAAAATCCAAAAACTCTTACCAGATAATAATCCAGATAGTCCCAAGATATTCTGGATCTGAGGATATCTGGTATCTCTGCACTATCCCAAGATAGATCCATGCTCCTATACCACAGGTTACGAGTCTCTTTGGTTTTTTAAAACAGTGTCTACAACAAAGCAGCCAGCGGATTGAACATCAACCATCATGCTCACCAGCTGGCGCACGTTACAACTAAGCGACTACTCTGGCTTCCATTGGTACTTGATGAAGCAATCAGCTGTATGTGATATGATCATATGTATGTAAAGGTTGTTTCTTTTCTCTGAGAATTTTCGTACTGAAAACGTTTGACGGTGAAGCAGTAGGTTCCATTTTCCCATAGGTTCCATAGTGAATATTGTTAGTCTTTGTGGATTTATCGGCTGGGTTTGTCTACTCTGTCAAAGCAATTTCCGAACATACTATAAAAAAAATCAGCAAGGACCATTTGAGGATATTATTTGGAACATTTGTTTAATATCTTCAATTTTCTGATATTCCGAATTACCAACTAGTGATGAATAAGAAATAACTTCCAGGAAAAAAACGATACATTTTACTTAATTTATCTGTTGTAAGTGTATGAACCTGATGTATTACATCTAGATTTTGAGTTTGTACATGCACTTATCGAACTATGGAAACTCTTTAGGTCGATTCATTTTAAGCAATGAAATATGCAGAAGTGACTAACAATCACATATTTTCCCTTCTCGAAGAACAGATCAATAATTTAAAAAATTACTATTATATATAACCTCCTTGTTTCTAGTGTTCTTCGTATGAATGTATGTGAATCTCTTTAATGTAATTTCTCATGTAACGTTGGTATTTGTTGTTGTGATGTGTTCAATTAATATACGTAAATGCACTTAAATGTATTAATGCATACGAATATAAATGTTGGCACTTAAATGTACGAAATATCTTGGTGTATCTTGCATATCATTCAATGCAATGTAATCCTATTTGGTGTTGTGCAATAAAACTGTGTCTGTATGTGTCTTCTCTTATTGAGTCTATTGGTGTTGTATACCTTTCAGTTGGACCTTTGGTTAATCAATTATGTCCAAATGTTATACATGCTTTGAAAAAACGTCTGCAATTGGCAACACATTAAACCCATTAGTATTTACTGAATAATGTTTTAGATGTGTATGCAATTGCAAACATTATTAAGTAAATAATAATGACTATTTGCCCATCACTTAAATGTACACCCTTAAAAAACAGTTATGCATATTAACTACCCAAAATTCGAAACCATTTCAAACATATGTTCTGAAACATAAATAACAAAACATAACATAATTTAAACATAAATTTTTATGCTAGATTTAAAATAAAATTGCAGCAAAATGATTAATTACCAATTACATAGTTATAATATTATGTATATTAAAATAGCGGTAATTATATTTTTTGTTAGGTTAGTATCTCTTTATTGATATACGTTTTTAATCACGGTTGAATCAATTGAATAAATCGTCCAATAAAAACTATTATTTAAAACAGGAATGGCCAAACCAAGTGATTATGCGAGCCACTTTGGAAATGCATCATAATTCTGCTGGTCTCAGATAAAATTATATATACCTATATTAGATTTAGACCTACTATGGACATTTTTTGGAGCGAATAACTGAAACATAATGAGTTATTATTTTTGTGTTTACGTCACTGAAGTCACTTTAACATAGAACCTGTTATATTAGATGTTCCAAAATGTACGCGCATCATGAGTTTAAAGATTATAATTTAATTATTCTGCAAAATCATAAATAAACAGGCAATATCTGCCATATACTAGCAAGAATTTTACTTTTTTTTCATCATTTCAACAGTTAATTTTTGAATGTATGAATGAGCACATAATATATTTTTAATACATTGGTTTTCACTACTTTGGTCATTATAAAACAAATATATTTTGTAAAAGTGTGATACATCTTACTGGTCAGAGAAATATTCAAAGCGGGCCGCGGGTTGGCCGCTCCTGATTTAAAAATCATAACCATAACCTGATCAGAAAAACAGCATTCACATTTGAACCAGAGCCAGATTCACACCAAAGGACAAAATAAACGCCAACCAATCAGAAAGGTATTCTCCAGTCTGTCTGTCAGAAAGATGCATTCAACTGTAATTTCGTGCAAATTATTGACGGAGATGAAAGTCACTCTTTATTAGCCAATACGAAACTTGAATTTGAAATGTGCCAATTGGAAATTTTATTGTTTGTGAGCCGAGTTGGATATTTGGTATGATAGCAATTTTATATTCTACTAACTGAATTACTCGGTATTTCCCACAGTATTGTAAAGCATATTTCAAAGCAGGTATATTGAAAATGATTAATATATTTAATTACATTTACACGCTCAAAAATGTATTATCTTAATTTTGCATATATAAACTTGTCAAAGAGAGTGCATTCAATGCTTAGTATAAATAATGTTTTATCGCACAACTTTAACCACGCTTTTTAACTCTTCATATAGATCGTAGAGGCCAAATGAAAAACTAATGAACTCAGGTGAATACTATTGAACTCCACTGCCAGCTGCATTAGGACAACAACAACATACATTATATGATATTCTCTTTCCCCAGCCATGATAAAAGCATTGAAAAAAATTGTTTGGTGTTTAATGCCAGCCAGAGATTAATCGCTGCCTTTGCTCATGCAATTGGCGAATGTCAACCATGTTTTTTTTTCGGATGAAAAAATTTTCGCAGTAGAAAACATTTGTTGGCAAAAATATTCGAATGTCATTGTCATTGCCGTATATCCTTAGTGAATGACAGCCACGCTAACGATACGTTTTATTTTGGGTAAATATGTTTAGGAGAAAATGTTTCTTTGTAGAAAATTTCCATTGCAATAGTTCGATTAGTGTTCAATCGGAAAATGTTAACACGAACCATTAATTGCTGATATTAATACGCGCTAATGTTATTACAAGCGATTAATAGTTAACATGCGGTTAATGCATAAGTAACTTATTTCAAATATTTTGCTTCAAATCTGGAAATTGTCTTGTAGATATTTAAATCCATAAAGAACAAATCTTACTCATTTATATTTATTTAATGTTACATTTAACAGATATTAAAAACAAAGAAATATTACTATAGTAAAACAAAAGTCCATTTAGTTCTAATTTCACAATCGCTTTTGCAGTTTTCAGTAAGTACCCAGGATGACAATTAATTTAGTTTCGTTTTTTTTTAATATAACAACCATTAATTTAGGCCCTATTTTGATTATAGCAACGATTAATTTAGCCTCTTAAAGTAATTTAATTTAGTAATCTTTCTTTGTCGTAGTCTAGACACACGAAATTATTCCATTCAATTTATCGATTTCTGTGTTTATTTAATCTAGTTTTCAAATAATAGTTTAAAAAAATCTCAATCACTGACCTACTGATAAATATATTCTACATGAAAAGGAGATTTATTCATTTTAATTCGTTTATAATATTTATCAATTTATTAATTGTTTTTCTCAAGTGTGAACCATCATTAATAGAATTATTTCTGAAACACATTAAATATTAGAAATTTCAAATTGAAATGCACATCAATCCATCAGTTATTTTCAACTATATAATGGTTATCGCATATCTGCGGAATTGCTATTAATTACCCCCAAATTTTCCTGGATGCACTTTATCAGAAATTCCTATTTGAGAAAGACTCAAATTCCTGAAATTTTAATCAGCTGCCACATAAAACTTTAATTGCACGTGCTCCTTCTACTTCAATTCGCCGTGAGTTTAACTCGGTCGTAGAATATTAATTAACTTGCATCCTTTAAATGCCTCGGAATCGCTTAAATTATGGTGAAGCGTCTAGATTATAGTGAACCACATAGAGTTGGTAAATGGATTTCGATGGGAATCTTGTACTTACGTGTTCAGAATAAGTTAATCCAAGTGGAAGACATTTACAAGAATTCCATATTGTGGATGGAATGTAAATATTTAAGTGTTAAATTGTTTAGAATGCTTAAGATTGTTAGGCTCTAGTTTCTCGATTTAGCAGCTGCTTTCAGATAAAAGTTTAACTCGTAAAAGAACACTAGAGTTAGAACATGATATATAGTGATTTCATATTGTAGTAATTGTTTTACAGTCCTTGTTATAGTAATTACTTTGAAAACAAAATACATTGTGCATGGAACCTTACTGATGAATGAATGCTGATATTTCTGATTAAAAAAATTTTTTCAAATTTCTTTATTATGTGTTTAATTTAAAATGATTTTCCCACATGTTTATTTATTTATTTTTTGGTAAATGCTGCCAAATTATAGTCAATGAATCCAAGTCTCCCTTTTGGATATGGTAACGATTAATTTAATCTTGCTTCCTTTGTCGTTGTCAATTCTATATTTATCAATATTACTATTTTATATTTATTTAACGTTACATAATATAAATTAAAAACAATAAACTATTACGACAGTAGCCAAAAAGCTATTTATCCATTTGTTTCTAATTGTTACAGTAGTTTTTTGCTTTTTTTCAAGGAATTATCAATGGCAACAATTAATTTAGTTTTTTTTTTTTGTAAAGATGATAACAATTGATTTAGTCTCTTTTAAATTAATTTAATTTTTAGTATTCTTTCTTTTGTCTTAATCAAGACACACGGATTTATTTTGTTCAATTTATCGATTTACTTGTTTGTTTTTGATTTTTACAATCGTTTTTGGAATTTTCAACTAGTTAACAAAAACTTGTAATTAATTTTTTAATTTCAATCGCTGACTTACTATAAATATAATCAACATGAAAAGCAGGGTATTTATTCATTTTTATTCTTTTATAAATATTTATCAATTTTTAATTATTTTCTCAATATGAAAGGCCATCATTAACACAATTATTTCTAAAAACAAGTTAAATTTTCGAAATTTCAAATTCAAATGCACATCAACTGATCAGTTATTTTCAACTATATAATGTTCATCGTATATCTGCGAAATTGTTTTTAATTACTCTCTAAATATTCCTGAATGCAGTTTATTAGAAATTCCTATTTTAGAAAGACTCAATTCCTGAAATTTTAATTAGATGCCACATAAAACTTTAAGTGCACGCCTTCAATTCGCCGTGAGTTTAACTCGGGCGTAGAATATTAATTAACTTGCAGCTTTAAATGGCCTTAATTCTCGCTTAAATTATAGTGAAGCGTTTAGATTATAGTGAGCCCCATAGAGTTGGTAAATGGTTTCGATAAGAATCTTGTATCTTATGAATTCAGAATAAGTTAATAAAGTGGTGACATTTACAAGAATTTCATATTGTGGATGGCATGTAAATATTTAAGTGTTAAATTGTTTAGAAAGCTTAAGATTGTTAGACTCTTAGTTTCTCAATTTAGCAGCTGCCTTTCATATGAAAGTTTAACTCATAACGGAACACTACTTGGCTAGAGTTAGAACATGATATATAGTGATGTAATATTGTTGTAATTGTTTTACATTCATTGTTATAGTAATTACTTTGAAACTAAGTACATTGTGCATGGAACCTCACTGATGGATGAATACTGCTGATATTTCTGATTAAAATTCTTTTCAATTTTCTTTATTATGTGTTTATTTTAACAATGATTTTTTCCACATTTTTTTTTTTTTTAAATGCTGCCAAACTACAGTCAATGAATCCAAATCTCGCTTTTGGATATGGTAACGATTAATTTAATCTCGCTTCCTTTGTCGTAGTCAATTTCTATATTTTACAAATATTACTGTTTTATATTTATTTAACGTTACCTAATATAAATTAAAAACAATGAACTATTACGACAGTATCCAAAAGCTATTTATCCATTTGTTTCTAACTATTACAGTAGTTTTTTTTTTTTGCTATTTTCAAGGAAGTATCATGGCAACAATTAATTTAGTTTTGTTTTTGTATTGATGGCTACGATTAATTTAGTCCCAATTTATATATGACAACGAATAATTTAGTGCCGCGTTTGATTATGGCAATTTAATTTAGTCTCTTTTAAATTAATTTAATTTAGTATTCTTTCTTTGTCATAATCAAGACACATGGATTTATTTCATACAATTTATCGATTTACTTTTTTTGTTTTTATTTTTACAATCATTTTTAGTATTTTTAACTAGTTAACAAGGCAACTATTAATTTAATCTAGTTTTTAAATAATAGTTTACAATTTCATTCACTGGCTTACTGATAAATATAATCTACAGGAAAGGCAGGAAATAAATTCAATTTTATTTATTTATAATGTTTATCAATTACTTAATTTTCTCAAGTGCGAACCATCCTTAATACAATTATTTCTAAAACGAATTAAATTTTCGAAATTTCAAATTCAAATGATCAATTATTTTCAACTATAATGTTCATCGCAATTGTTATTAATTATTCCCAAATTTTCCTGAATGCAGTTTATCAGAAATTCCTATTTGAGAAAGACTCAAATTCCTGAAATTTTAATCAGCTGCCACATAAAACTTTAAGTGCACGTGCTCCTTCTGCTTCAATTCGCCGTGAGTTTAACTCGGGCGTAGAATATTAATTAACTTGCATAATTTAAATGCCTCGGAATCGCTTAAATTACAAGTGAAGCGTTTAGATTATAGTGAGCCAAACAGAGTTGGTAAATGGATTTCGATGGGAATCTTGTACTTATATGTCAGAATAAGTTAATCCAAGTGTAAGACATTTAAAGAAATTCCATATTGTGTATGGAATGTAAATATTTAAGTGTTAAATTGTTTAGAATGCTTAAGATTGTTAGTCTCAATTTAGCAGCTGCCTTTGATATAAAAGTTTAACTCGTAAAGAACACTAGAGTTAGAACATGATATATAGTGATTTCATATTGTACATAATAATTGTTTTACATGGATACAATTTTTATAGTAATTTAATATTGAGTCCTTTTTGTATAGTCAATGCTATAAATTACTTTGAAAATTCAAGTACATTGTGCATGGAACCTCACTGATGAATGAACACTGCTGATATTTCTGACAGAAATTCTCTTTCAAATTTCTTTATTTTGTGTTTAATTTAAAATGATTTTCTCCATTTTTTTTTGAATGCTGCCCAACTATTGCCAATCCTGATGAAATAAATTATTGATGAACAAATTATTATTATACGAAGTTTGGTTCCTTTTATTACACACAAAAATTGTTTCAATATTAAAGATAAAAATTCCCTATATCCTAAATGATAAAACAATTAAGCGGTGTTTCTGTTAACTGATTTCAAGATTCTTAAAAAGGAGCACTAGCTGAATCGAGTTAGAACATGGATACAATTTTATAGTGATTTAATATTACAGTAATTATTTTACAATCAGTTTTATAGTCAGTGTTTAATAATTTCATATATATTCATATATTTTTCATATTTCATTTTTAGTGTTATATATTTCTTTACAATATGCGTTTAGTATCATTATTAATGCATTATTATTACATTAATATACGTTTACATGTATGGATAATAGTAAACACACAAATAAAACTCATTATGTTTCAATTTATCCAAAAGAATGTCTGTAGTTTGTCTTTGATCTTTTACATAATTTTTTATTTTCAACTAGTTGAACAAGGATGCATTTCCAAAGTGATTCGCAAATAATTTGAATTGGCCATCACTGACTTACTAATGGAACAGGAAATTTATTCATTTTTATTCCTTTGTAATATTTATCAATTTCTTAATTTTCTCAAATGTGAACCATCATTAATACAATTATTTCTAAAACAAATTAAATATTCGAAATTTCAAATTCAAATGCACATAAACTGATCAGTTATTTTCAACCATATAATGTTCATTGCAGCATATCTGAAGGAATTGTTATTAATTATCCCCCAAATTTCCTGAATGCAGTTTATCAGAAATTCCTATTTGAGAAAGACTCAAATTCCTGAAATTTTAATTAGCTGCCTCATAAAACTTTAAGTGCACATGCTCCTTCTACTTCAATTCGCCGTGAGTTTAACTCAATCATAGAATATTAATTAACTAGCATCCTTTAAATGCCTCGGAATCGCTTAAATTAGAGTGAAGCGTTTAGATTATAGTGAGCCGCATAGTATTAGTAAATGGATTTCGATGGCAATCTTGTACTTGTGTGTTCAGAATAAGTTAATCCAAGTGTAAGACATTTACAAGAATTCCATGTTGCGGATGGAATGTAAATATTTAAGTGTTAAACTGTATGACTTAAGATTGTTAGTCTCTAGTTTCTCAATTTAGCAGCTGACTTTCAGGTAAAGTTTAACACGTACAGCAACTCTAGAGTTAGAGCATGGATTCAATTTTTATAGTGATTTAATATTTAATTATAGTTTTACAGTCATTGTTATAGTAATTTGAAAATCCAAGTACATTCTACATGGAATTTCAATGATGGATGAGTACTGCTGATATTTCTGATTGAAAATTTCCTTCAGTTCTATTTATTATGTGTTTCTTTTAAAATAATTTTCCCACATTTTTTTTTTTTTTTTTTGTAAATGTTGCCAAACTGTCACCATGATGACACAAATTAAGGCAAAGGGTTAAAATAATTAGTTCAGTTGCTTACATTGTGCATGGAACCTCACTGATGGATGAATACTGCTGATATTTCTGATTATTACTACTACACCACACCACACCACATCACATCACTGTGCCTAGAGCTGATTTGAACCTTTACAGATTGGGAAGAATGTGGGTGAGAGAAGTCTTATTGGGCTATGTGATGCTCTACAGTCATAGGAGACCGGGACCTACCGCTTAAAGTGGATTCCGAACCACTACAAACATCCATGACACCTTCGGAATTCGAACACAAATCCTCTGGTACAGAGCGCCTGAGCACTACCCACTCGGCCCATAAGGACACTAATATTTCTGATTCAAATTCTCGTTCAATTTTCTTTATTATGCGTTTATTTTAAAATTATTTTCCCACTTTTATTTTTATAAATGCTGTCAAACTATCGCCAATCATGATGAAACAAATTATTGTTGAACAAATTATTATTATACGTAGATTGGCTCCTTTCTCGTACATATAGCAATTGTTACTATATAAAAGATAAAAATTCCCTAGGTCTAAATGATGGAACTGGTGTTTCTGTTAAAAAATATCAAGATTCATAAAGGATTTCAGAATTAATGAGAAAAGAAAGATAAGCGCCCACCACATAAAAAATTAAATTTATTACATGGAAATTCGATTCTCTTTAAAGTATTGCGCTGTCTAAGCTGCTGTATTATTGTTAAGAAAGCTCCATTCATTTTCCGATTCAAATAAAAAGAAGATGTAGAAACATATGCATTTAACTATGCATTAACATATGCATTTAACTATGCGTCAACATTATCATCATCATTAGCACGACAGCCCAGAGTAGGCCAATGCTTTCCTTTGAAGAGATTTCCATGCATTCCTCTGAGTCACAAGGGTTCTCCAATTCTTAACCTTCACTACAGCAAAATCTTTTTTAACTACGTCTATCCATCGTAACTTGGGTCGTCCTCTTTGTCCCTGTGGCTTTTTTGCCAAAACGAGCATTTTTGTAAGATTTAAATCATTCATTCTAAATGTATAAGCAGCCAAGTTTATAGCATTTATAAATTCCTGCATTGTATCGTCTTCTCCAACAATCTCTTTCCTTAACACCTCCAAGAATAGCCCTTAAAATCTTCCGCTCAAATATATAACTGAATGGGCCTCATCAGATCTTGTCAATATCCAAGTTTCAGAGCCATAGACCAAAATAGGTCTAATAAGGGTTTTATATAACAAGAATTTAGTTTTACTGCTTATGAACTGTGATTTAAACAGACCTCTTAACCAAAAAGTTGTTTTTTGGCAGACACAAATCTGTTTTTATTTCAGGTAAGATATTATTTTGCACAATTAATTTCTGAACCTATTAGTAAGTATTTAAAACTAAGTACAGATTCAAAAGTTTAAGTGTCTAAGGTAATATTGAATGCATCCTGACAAATATTTCTTGAGGAAAGCATACATTTCGTTTTCTCCTGGTGTATGTTTAGATGCAAAGCACTTGCAGCCAATTCAAAAGCTCAAAAAGCAAAGCTGTAAAAGATCTTGCAATGATTACTACATCGTCAGCATGCTTATCTAATTGGTGTATATGATTTTAACAAACATGAATTCGTTTTACAATTCATAGTCCCTGAGTTTAATTTTTTTATTCAACGAATTAAAGACTATGAAATGTTCTAGAACAGAGGTGGACAACCCAAATGATCTTGCGCATTCCTTTGGAAATGCATCATAACTCTGTGGACAGCATATGAATTTATATGTCCTCCTATTAGATTTGGACCCACTACAGACATTTTTTGGAGTGAAAAACTGAAACATAATGAGATATAATTTTTGTGTTTACTATTATTCTTACATGTAAATATAATAATAATAAATAATATAATAATAATATATAAAAATATATAAATATAAAAAATGAAGTAATTGAAAATATTTATTTGACTAGTGCGATATTTGTTTCTCCACTCTTTCACTTAGCTTTTTGCAAATCGTAATGGGTGTTGCAGGTTAACGTCCATTATGTTTGAGTGTGTTTTGTGTTGGGCCAATTTCATTTTAGAAAAAAACGATTATCAGGTGTAAGTTGAACCAAAAGCGCTAACAACTTGAACTAAGAGTCTGGTTTTTTTTATCAACAACCGATTGTGCTTATCTAGGTATGGTCATTGGGTCACTGAGGTCACTTAAAGTGAAACATTGTACCCTTTATATTAGGTGTTCCTAGATGCTCACGCATCAGGAATTCGCAGAATATAATTTAATTATGCTATGAACTCACCAATAAAACAGGCAATATCTGTCCTATATTCGCAAGAATATTATTTTAAAAATCAAAATTAATTTTCTCATCATTTCGACTGTTAATTTTTAAATATATGGATGCACACATAATGTATTGTTTTAATACATTGGTTTTCACTACTTTGGACATTATAAAATAAATATATTTTGTAAAATTGTGTTGCATCTCACGGGCTGGAAATATTTTCAAAGCGGGTCGCGGGTTGGCCACTCCTCTTCTAGAAAATATACTAATCAAACAGAGTCTTCAAACAGTATTTGCTCAGTTTAATTTGAAGAGAACTTATTTGAACTGAAAGAAAAATATTGCATTACGTATAATTCCACCTGAGAAGATTTTCATTCGATTGTGATCTGTCGAACCATTCATGCTTAACTTTTAAGATCGTATAGTTTCTTTTCCAAGTTATTTGAACTAGTTAATGAAAAGTCTTGAAAAGCCAATCTTCAGTTCAATCTCAAGTTCTGAAACTTCTAAAAGTTCATTAAATGATAAAAATTGATTATTCATTTGAGGTTCAATTTCTCGGCAAATCCTTTCAATAAATTAAGAATATGAATGTTTGAAATTTTAACTCCTTTAATACTTTAGCTGTCAATATTCATTTTAAATATATTTATATTTAACATTTTTGGGGCCTGAATGGCCGAGTGGCTAGCGCTCTGGCTCTCGGTACCACAGGTTTCGGGTTCGGGTCCCGGCGGTGCCATGGATGTGTGTAGCGGCTCGGAATCCACTATAAATCGTAGGTCCCGGTCTAATAGGATCGTAGAGCGTTGCGGAGGCATTGTTACTCCGCGTCCGTCGCTTATCTTCAAGTTACAAGCGCCCCCTAGGTAATGCAAAGTGAGTAACGTCTGTGCAGCGCTTGCCATAAGGCATCAAGACGTGCAGGTCTGTTTGCCAGCTGCATTGGAAAAAAAAATATTTAACATTTCTTATACAATTTGATTTAAAAGCTTTAAATTACTTTACGAGTAGAAAAATTCGTTAATTTATTTTACATTTGCTTACAGATAAGTAATTATATAAGTTTTATTGTGAAACATATTTATTTACAAACAGAAGACTAGAAACACTAGAGTTTATTTTTATTAGTGAATTTTTGATTAAAGGAACACATATTTTTATTGCCACTAGATGGCGCTAGTCATTTTTATAATATTTATATTTAATATTTTTTATACAATTTTAAAAGCTTTAAATTTCTTCACGAGTTGAGAAATTTATTAATTTATTTTATATTTGCTTACAAATATGTAATTATATAACTTTTATTTTGAAACATGTTTATTTACAAATTACATTTTTAGCAACACTAGAGTTTACTTTTATTAATGAATTTTTCATTAAATGAAAATATATTTTTATTACCACTAGATGGCGCCAGTTAATTTTTTATTGTTCAAAAATTGTAGAATAATGCAGGAAACTTAATTATCTTTCTTAAAAAACAGTTAAATAATTTTTTTTTAATACAAATATTGAAGTAGAACTTTTGTCAGTCGTAATTAATCATTCGAATAAATGTGAAAATATTTAAAAACATGAAATTTAAAATACTCAACTAATTTAAAGGGAATAAACAACAGAATATTGTACTAATGCTTTCAAAATATTTATTTATTTATTTATTATTTTTTTTTTTTTCATTTTTATAAATGTGAAAGTAATTTCTTTTGAAAAACCCATCCTAATTCCTTTCATGCATAACATTGAAATGGAAGACCATTTTTTATTTGATATATAATCGAGATTCTACCATGCATACAAAAATTCATTATAAAATTAAATAAGCATGTTACATTAAAGCAATTAATTCACAATACTAGAATAAGTATAATGAAGTGTATTTAACAGAAAGCTAATTCTACAATAACGATGAAAAATTGACAACGTTTTGAAACACAAGAATTTAAATAAAGACTTTAAAAAAAAAAAACTCAGACAATTAAATGCTTCTGAAATTATAACTGTGAAAAAATGTAAAAAAAATGTAAACGGTATATTTGTTCAGATGATGTTAATTGGCTTGTTTAGTAAATCAAAAATTCGAGAATTATTGCGAAGAATATAATTACGATGATTTTTTAATTAATAATGAGCTGGATTTAATAAGAACACAACCAATTTTTTTTTTTTTCTTTTTTTCTCTCAGTTCAAATTCTAGAAATAATTCTAACCTAATTATTCTTTTCAACGCAGCAGAAAAATTTTTATTTTTGTGTGTGTTGATTATCAAATATATATACAGGTTCTGATTATAGTCACTTTCAAATGCTGTAAAAAAAAAAGAAACTCTCATCAGAATGAGTTCAAAATTTAACTGAAGATACTTTAAGAAGGGGAAAACTGTACGGCATCAAAAAAGTTCAACCGATTTTTTTCATCCTATTTTGTTATCCCCTTGCCATGGATGGGCTTTCCATTAACAGTGTCACAACTATTGAATGACTTTGAAGTCATTTTTCCGCCAAAAACCGAAACAATCAAGCACATTGAACATTACAGTTGGTTTAATGTGCAACTCATGCTAAATACGTTGTCATTTCTATTCAAAATATCACTGGCAGTCGAATTAATTTTCTTTTATGCCGCTTACAGCACCATCTATTAATACACTTTGGAACTTTTGATGTCGTACCGTTTCCCCTTCTTCAAGTAGCTTTAATTCAAATTTTAAGTCATTGTGAGGAGTGGTTTTTTAAAGCAATTTGAATGTGGGACTTTAATTATAATCTCCCTATACATAGCATAAAATCAGATCACACTATAAAATAATTACATTATAAAAAAATATTTATTTACAAATTTTAAATAAAGAAAATTATCTTCACTATTATAATTGAATAACGATAAATTGAAAATAACACGATCTTATTGCAAATAATATCCTTTTCAAAAATAGAAAAGGTTCAAGTAATACCGATCACACTAAGAAAATGTAATTGAAATATTTAAAAAAATCACATATTCAGAATTTGTCCTTTTTCCTCTGTTTTTTTTCCCTACCTTTATATTATTCTCTAAAAAAAAATGTTTTGTACGCTCATTGAATAAGTATAAATTGAAAATAATCCAATCTTACTGCAAATAATATCGTTTTCAAAGCAGAAAAATAGGTTCAAGTACCAATCACACTAAGAAAATATAGCTGAAGTAATAAAAGCCGCATTTCAGAATTTTGCCCTTTTTTCCCTGTCTTCCTACTGCTTTCCCTTATCTCAGGGGATGGGGAAACTACGGCCCGCGGGCCAATTCCTTGCCTGTCGAAGGTTCTATCCGGCATCGCGGATAGAATTTTGAATTTGTGGGTCGAGACAAATTAAAAGAAATATATATTTACATATTATTAATCCATCTCCTTTTCTACTTTGATTAAATTTTTTTTTCTCTTTTTTTTTTCAAAGGACTGATGGTCTTTTACTTTATTCTATTTTTGTTCTACAAAAGTAAGTTTTCAATGCCACTGAAAAACAGAATTGGATATTTTTAACGTAAATTGTGAAGCAGTGACGTAAGATTAAGGTTGAATTGATTGAGTTGCAATGTAACAATCATCTCAAGCAGTTGTTTTAAATATGCCAGTTCATAAGTTAGAGTTTTACAAATCATTACCGTAAGTATATTTCCCAAATTTAATATCTCACGGCCAGAAAATCAGTGCTATGTTTGCTTCATCTTATATATGGGAACAAGTGTTTTCAACTATGAACCTTAGAAAAATTATTTCA
Organism: Caerostris extrusa; assembly: GCA_021605095.1. Classification (NCBI taxonomy): domain Eukaryota; kingdom Metazoa; phylum Arthropoda; class Arachnida; order Araneae; family Araneidae; genus Caerostris; species Caerostris extrusa. Next base: position 52,596 of record BPLR01002690.1, on the reverse strand, counting down.
GAAGTAGATCATGATGAAGAGCATTTAGCCTCGTTCCTTAGAATCAGTACATCTCACTTCGAACCTCAATATAAGGAACTTTTAAAAATAAAATCGCAATTTCATTCCATATCATTAACGCCTTTAAATTGTAATACTTGCGTATTGTTTTTAAAATTTTAGAAAATTTATCTTGGCCACCAGTTATAAGAAATTTATCTTGTCGTTATTTCCTGTCATATCTTGGCCACCAAAATTTTTCTTTTTTTTTTCGATTTTTGGCCCGCGACCCAAAAAGTTTGCCCATCTCTTCCTTATCTTATATTATTTCCTATATTAAAATATTATTCTCCATTAAAAGTGAATAAGGATAAATTGAAAATAACCTGATCGTATTGCAAATAATATCCTTTTCTTTAAAAACAGAAAAAAGGCTGATCAAGTAATACCGATCACGCTATGAGAAATATAATTGAAGTAATGAAAAAAAAACACACATTTTCAGAATTTGTCCTTTTTTACCCTTGTCTTCCCACTGTTTTTTCCCCTGTCTTATATTATTTTTCTTATATTATTGACATAGTTTTCCAAGGTCTTCATGGAAAAGTGCATTTTGAAACTTGATGGATTACATGGTTTTTCAACTAAAAATAGAACACTTTTTGTAAGTGAATGAATTGCTCTGAAGAGATTACGTACTAAACTTTCGATTATCTTTACAACTTTTCTTGAATTCTACCTTTTTATTTTTTTTTTTTACTTTAAATTTGGTTTCTTTTTAAAGATTTTGGAATATTTTTTTCTTAAAACATTGTGGGTAGTATTTTTTTAAAATTTCATTCTACATGAAATAGAATATCTTTTATTTAAGGAAGAAAATAATAAACTTGCTCAAGTATATCGGTCTTTATTTCCTGTCATTTTCAAACACACGCTATAACAAATCATATAAAGCACGAATACATTCAGATATACTAAAAAACAAAAATTGAATTTCTATCCATCATATTGGATTGAGTACACGATTTTGAAATACATTTATTAGAAAATCAAAAGATTTTTACAGAGAAATTATATTCAAAATGCAGAATGCTTCTATGTAGAATTGATAAAAATTAAAAAGGAAAATATTTATTATTTTTTCTCCAATTTTAACGTATTTTTTAACAAAGTTTTTATAAACTACTTCTGTGTTACATGAATTATATTGCAGGGGTATTATAATTGAAAGTCCCTTTTTCAAAATGCTTTACAAAAATGAACCACAAGTCACAATGAGTTCAAATTTGAATTGAAGATACCTGAAGAAGTGGAAAACGGTACGTCATCAAAAGTTTCACAGTGTATTATCAGATGGCGCTTTAACGGCATAAATAGTGGAATTCGGCTGCCAGTGATATTTTGAATCGAAATGACAACGTAGGGCTTGGCATGAGTTGCACATTAAACCAACTGTAGTGTTCAATTTGCTTTATTGTTTCGTTTTTGAACGGAAAAAAAATGGCTTCCAATAGTGAAAGCTTCTATTAGTGGAAAGCCATCCACCACGGCAAGGTCATAAATGGAATTCGACGGAAAAAATCGGTGGAAATTTTATGCCATACCATTTCCCTCTTATTCAAGTATCTTCAATTCACATTTGAAGTCATTGTGACGAATGGTTCTTTTTTTTACAGCATTTTCAAAGTGGGACTTTTAATTATAATCACCCTGTGTAAAAATATAAGCTTACGCAGTTTTTATTCCCTTTAAATAAATAACACAAAAAATGTTAATTAAGGAAAAATCTTTTTTATTCAATACATTTTTTTTGAAATTATAAATAATTCTGTCCAAGAAATAACAAATGGTAAAGTAAAAATTAATTAAAAAATTTTCCTTTGATTAGCCAATGGTTGTAATTAAGAGAAATTACTTTCCTTTTGAGATTTTTTTATGTATAGTTAATAAGAAATTAAGTATAGAGCAATTTGTGTCTCAATTAATCTATCAATCGAGATTTTAGATATAATCAAAATTACAAAATGAATGCATTTTTTATTTATTTTAAACTTCATATAACATAAAATGTTGAATTTTATAAAAACATTAAATATTGATATAATTTTTAACATAAAATATTGATTGATAAAAAAATTTGATTTTTCTATCATTTAGAGGAAAAAATGAACAAACTGATAAAAAAAAAAAAAGTATTTTTTTTCCCCATTTCTGATTCACCTAAACTTATTTTTTATCCGATTTTTCTAAACAAATTCTATGTTTCTATGCGTTACTACACTTTTGATATAACAATCCAAAAATGTAAATTAGGGGGGAATTTCCTAACCTATCTTATTAATCTGTCAATCGAAATTTAGATCTAATCTAAATTATAGAATGAATACATTTTTTATTTATTTTAAACTTCATATAACATAAAATAACACTGATTTTTCTCTCATTTATAAAAAAAAAAAAAATGAAAAAATTGATAAAAATAAGAAAGTAAATATTTCATTTTTTTTTTCCATTTCTGACTCGCCTAAACCTATCCAATTTCTTTGGAAGCGAATTCTATGTTACATGAACTAATATACAAAAATATATTTTTTGCGGCTTTTTATTCACTTTTAAACTAACGACCCAAAAATGTAAATTAGGGAAATTCATTTACCTACCAATTAACCTATCAATCGATATTTAGATATAATCTAAATTATAGAATGAATACATTTTTTATTTATTTTAAACTTCATATAACATAAAATAATATTGGTTTATCTCTTATTTAAAAAATGAAACAATTTGATAAAAATACAAACGTTTTTTTTTTTTTTTTTTTTTTTTTTTTTTTTTTTTTTTTTTTGTTCCAATGCAGCTGGCAAACACTTTAGACAGCTTGGTCTTGATGCCTTAAGGCAAGCGCTGCACAGACGTTGCTCACTTTGCATTACCCAAGAGGCCCGTGTAACTGGAAGATAAGCCACGGACGCGGGAGTAACAATGCCCCCGCAGCGCTCTACGATCCTATTAGGTCCGGGACCTACGGTTTAAAGTGATTCCGAACCACTACAAACATCCATGGGCACCGCCGGGACTCGAACCCGAAACCTGTGGTACCGAGCGCCAGAGCGCTAGCCATTCGGCCATTCAGGTCCTAAAATGCAAACGTAAATATCTCATTTTTTCCATTTCTGATTCACCTAGCTTATTTTTATCAAATTTTTGGAAACGAATTCTGTTTTATAAGAACAAATATAAAAAAAAAAAATTATGCGGTTTTTATTCACTTATAAACTAACAACGCAAAATGTAAATTAGAAAGAAATTCTAACCTACCAATTAACCTATCACTCATAATTTAGTTATAAGGTAAATCATAAATGAAAGCCCTTTTTATTTATCTTAAATTTTTATAACATCAAATAACATTGATCTTTCTCTCACTTATAAAAAAAATGAAAACGATTAACTTTAAGACAAAAATAAGAATTAAATCTTATAAAGTAAATATAAATATCACTTAATAGAATTAACATATAAAGCTCATGTTAATATTTTCATGAAGTAAAAATTGTATGATCCATCGCATGCTCATTATTTGAAGTCTGCTCATGATTGCTCATTAATATTTCCTTACTTTCCCCCTGCAATTTGAGCCTCAATTAACCTATCAATCAATGTTTAGGTTTAATCTTAATTACGGAATGAATGCTATTGTTCATAAACTTTATTTGTCTTAAACTTCATATAACATAAACTTACATTGATTTTTATCTCATTCACAAGAAAAAAAGAAAAAAGGATCAACTTTAAGACAGAATTAGAGAAATAATCTTATAAAGTAAATATAAACTATCACTTAATTGAATTAACATATAAAGCTCATGTTAAAATATTCATGAAGAAAAGATTGTACTTATATTTCATGATCCAGCTCAGGTTCATTACTTGGTTCATTAGTTGAAGGCTCATAATTGCTCATTAATATTTCCTTACTTTCATCCTGTAAATTAGTTTTACGTTTTACATAAATTTCCCCCAAAGAAAGCAATGAAGGACAAAATATAGCCTACAATAAGGAGGATGAAAACGCCATAGAAATCTTCAAGAGGAAGGCGAGAATCTTGTTGTTTGTTTTCCGTCTTGGATACCAATTTCCAACTGACACGAACACAGAATCTCTCCACCACTTGTCATACAGACCCTGAAGACAGTGTTCTAATAATTGCAGTATTTAGCTGTTCAACGCAGCAAAAAGTTCTTCCTCAGAGCAATGGCGATGCAAAAGGCCAAATGAATCTTCCGAAACATATTGGGTCATGTAAGGTTCATATCCAAACTTGCTAAATCAAAGCGTGTTCTCAATCAGAACTGTCTTTTCATCCAGTAGATCGAGACAGAGTGCTGGCATCATAAACCCAGTTATTGCGCTTTATGATATTGCCAACTAGTTCTGTACTAAAATCAAATCGCCGTTCAGTAACAGTTCAACGTAAATTGAAATACAAACTTAAACAATATTTTTGCTTGAGAGCAAAATTGCAAAAATTTGATACTTCTTATTGCCTTTTTCTGCCACGGAATTGCCTTGGGAATGATTGTAGCACCCACTGAAGATGTAATGAAAGTCATAGAAACACCCACAAACCATATATGAATCTGCATGCATGGCTGTTCGGCGTTGTTTATGGGTTGCTTTAGATGATTCCAAATATCATGATGAAGACATTTGATAACGATCGGTTCTTGAACATCAAAAGTGGAAAAAAAAAATACTCTGTCCAGGCTAAAAGAAACAACCAGACACATTTGTACTGAAAGGGTAATTCCACATGACATGTTTGGAAAAATTACTCCTGGTGTTCCTAGTTACAAACGTTCTATCGAGTACTCACATTGGAAAACTGAAGTCCAACATGTGTTCTTTTTCTAAGTAATGGCCATGTGAGACAGACCTATGTCAGCTTCATTTCTAATAAGACATGCCAATGACTGCCAAAAATTTGTCCACTACCATGTTGATCTGTTGAACCCCATTGTTTGTCATTTGCCATCAAAAAAGATATCATATGTATCAAATTTAATTCTTGAAAAGGAAGGGAATAATATGTACTTCGATTCCGGAGATAAAAGTATGATTATCAAACTTGCTCATTGAAAAATAGTCGAAAATTCTCTTGCAGCAACTCTTATTCTGCTAGAAACGACATGTTAGTTTAGTCGAATTAAATTTTAAACCATTTTATTTCCTTTTATTTTTTAATATATCAATTGCAAAGGACTTATTATGATCTGTTCATAGAAACAAAGCTTGATTTTTTCTTTTTTAACACTTATAATTTATAAAAAATTGACTTGATAAAAACATCGTTAATTGACTTGTCCATATAATCAGAAGTTGAAAATTTTCTAGCACGTTCAAATTAATTCTTATAACATCTAATCTGTAATAATTAAAAATAAAAATTATTTTTCAAAGAACTAAGTCTTACAGCCGTCATTTTCTGCTTCCATTTTTTTAATATCCTAAATTACAAAACAGTTTGAAATAAAATGAAATTGTTCACAGAATTAAAAACAGGCAATTCTCTTTTTTTAAAAATTTATTTTCTAATTATAAAAAACAAAGTTCATAATTAATTTCCAGTTTTTTGTACCAGATTTGCTCAGTGAAAAAATTGTAGTAATTACTTCCTAGGAACTCTTGCCAAAAATATAAAATCTTTTATAATTAATTTCTTATACAAAAGACACATTTTGATAACATTCATCTTAGTCATTTTGTTAATCTTCCAAAGGCAAAAGTATGATTATATATTTATCCATTAAAATAATAGAAAATTATTCTAGATCAATTTTATTTTAATTTGGAAAATCGATATCATTTCTCACAGAAATGCTTTGACGTATTCAATGAAAATATAGTCCAAACATCTTTTAATCCAAAATATTTTTTGATTTGTAAATCAGTTCTTATGGAAAATTTCATTAAACGAAATAAATAGTCCAAATCTCATTTTGGCCACTTTTATTCGATGTAAAAACATTATTTCTTTTGGAAACATTGCAAAAAGTTATACTTTTTCAACGACAAAAGATAATCCAAACTAACATAAAAAATAATCCGAAAACATAACTCATTTGCAGTCACTTTTTATTTAATTTGGAAACAATATTATCTTTTATGGAGATTTTATTCAATGAAATAAATAATCCAAACCTCCTTTTCAGCTACTTTTATTCAATTTGGAAACGATATCTTTATGGACACTTGATTTATTTAACGAAATAAATAATCCAAAACACCTTTGCAGCCACTTTTATTCTATTTACAAAGCGACGCCATTTCTCACAGAAAGCTTTACTTATTCAACGAAAACGATTGTTGAAAACTCTCTAATGACAAATCTTATATGATAAAAAGAAACGCCAAAAATCTTCACAGAGTATGTTTTGCAGAACTCATTATTTCTAGTCACCCCTTAAGTGACGATTTCTTTATATTCAATCCATTTCTGGTTCAACCGCACCAGAAGAGCCTGAAAACGCAAGAAAGAAATTCAATTTCAGAGAAAAAATGGACATCATCTGTTCTAATCTTCTTTTTCATTAGTATTAATTATACATAAAATATGTGTCACGACATATGTTTTGCTGATAGATTTCCCATATAAAGGCTTAACACGCAACGAAGTATTGACAGATCATTCATAAATAATAATTATTTGCATGTCTTCTTGGTGAAAACACGATCAATGGGAATAATATTTTTCTTCAGTAGGTATTGTAACAAATGCATTGTTTTCTTCACGCTGAGAACCTCCAATTATTGAATTGCTATAATGGTTGTTTAAGAAGTAAGTAAAAACTTGATGATAAAATATCTTGCTTTAACATTTATATTTCAGCTTTTATATAATTTATGAAATAACTAATGTTTTTCAATGATTATGAAATAATAATTATTAATGAAAATATAAATAAGTTAACCATGTTCCTTGCAAATATTGATAGTCTCATCTTATAAATGTTTGTAAACATTTAAGAAAAAAAAAATCAGTGCCAATACAAAAATGTAACAGTATTTATGTTATTAAGCTTAAAATAAATAGTGACATTTAACTATTTCATCTTTTGAATTTACAATTAAAAACAAAACAGAAGACGTTTGGTTGAAGTGAAGGTTATTGATTATTAAAAAATAATACAAATGAGGATAAATATTTTTCTGAATTTTGGGCCCATTCATCATATTTTTAAATCTATCTCATACAACAAAAAGTGTGCATTTTATTATTTTTGAAATTCTATGTGCATTAATGGCAGAATTATGAAAAGAAACTATAGAAAGACCCACTGTTCATGTTATTCAGTAACCAGTTGTTTCTTTTGTGGTGGGATTTTAAAGGCTTTTTCACATAAAATGCACATTTCCACATAACCACTGTGGGGTTAAATAATATCGTCTGTTCATCACCCGTTAGGAAGATAATGTCGTCCATTCATCTCAGTGGGAAGGGGCATTACAATAAATTTATAAAACAATAAAAAAGATGAACTTTTCATTAATGTCCAATAGCTGCGTCTCTCTTAAAAACAAAGCTAATTTCTGAAACTAGTACAGAAACTTCCAGGCAGGCAATCGCCCTCCAGGAATAAGGGGTTTCAACACTTAGCACTATGGATCATCTTATTTCCTTAATATTAGCAAAAGATCATGCTCCTATCAGTTGAAATTAGTTCGAAGAAGAAAGTTAATAGTCAGATTTCTTAAGAGGCGACGTCTCTGAATCAAATGTCATGCGTCACTGGACGTGAAAAGTAACAATTGAGCCATCCGGGCTGCCAATTTGGTAAATTTTCATAAGGTGATTTATCTTATTTGAAGTCAAGTTAATAATCCAGATTTCTTAGTGACTATGAGTTAATCACATTCTGGAAAATCAAAATGTCAGGCGTCCACGTAACAAATGTAATCATTGTGTGGTTGTATTGGAAGAACTTTATGCGACAAAATTTCTAAGGTGTCTAAGTGATGATCTTCTCGATATGATAATCCAGCTTCGGTTATCGTCGTGGTTGGACCACATTCGAAAATGTCAATGGGTAATAGATCGTTAGCAAAATCGCCAAACGACATCCGTAAAAATTGGTTGTTTCTCCAAAGGAATTTCAACACCAGAAAGGACAGACCTCCTCAAATGTTCTCTAATTCACGTGATGCAAGTTATTCAATATAAAAGACATGATACTCATTAGGTATGAAAATGTAAATATTTATCCAGCACTTCTCAAGGCAATGTCTAAGCGTTGCAGATGGCACCGTATGTTCTTTAAACATATTGAACCAGTTCCACTCATACAGAAGTTGAAAATATATTCTGTTGCAGTCCTAATCAGCAATGGTTCCAAGACAAAATCGCAATGTCATCATTGGTTGTGGCTACGGGTTGAGTTCTGGGTGGTTTAAGAAAACAATGTACTTTGTTTGCAGAGCAGCCAAGTACTTTTATCTTGATGTTGGAAAAGCATTGCTTTAGGTCAATGAGCATTGAAATTTTTTTGGCAAACATTTTATATCTAGAAATATGTAATTAATAAAACAATAAACGAGAAAAGTAATAGCATAAATTAGAGAGAAAAAAACATTTTTTTGTTTGAAGCCTTTAAAAATAAAATCTGTAAATATGAAATGGGAAGAAACTATAAAAGAAGGAGAGGCCCACCATCCGGTGGGTCTTGCAGTACTGGCACTTCAGATGAAGGAATGAGGGGGAAAAACAACGAATTGCATACTAGAAAAGTACACCGGCTTTATCTATTTTAAACAAAGAAAAATCATACCTAGGAAGAGAATTTAAAACCGAATTGCAAGAGTGAGGAAGATTATTGTAAAATTTTAAGTATAAATTGACGAATGTTAGGGAAGTTAAGCGATTGTCCTGCATCTGGTTCCTGAAGTGCCAAAAGTGAGTTGGTGAATATCCGAAGAATTTTGTTTTCAAAGTCTTTGGATGATTTCCAGTTACTTTTTGCTGCGAACCCCAAAGTGGACTTGCATAAGTAATCATGGAACATGTAATATATGTAAAAAGCATTTTGTTATGTAGCGACAGGTTAGAGTTTCTACAAATTAGAGGATTAAAGATGAGGATAACTTTATTAATTTATTTCGGAGGTTTAATAACTGCGGATTACCTCAACTTTAATTATGAGAAAAATAACTGCATACAATTGTTATATATTACACAGTATACTAGTTCCACAGTAGAAAAATAAACTTACACGCCATCGGCTCAAGATTTAACCACTTTTTACTTGGGATAAAAAGTCTGCATGTTGAATTGCGGAATAATCAGATTATGTTTTTACCAAAGTTCTATGTTTGTTAAAAGCACAAAAAAAAATTAAGTCTATGCTCTCCATCATTTTTAAATCTTTAGTTTTTAATAATAAATATTTTTTTATTTCTTTCATTTATTTTTTAAATTTTAATATTAAGCAAACATTGAAAGAACTTCATTTATAGTTTTAGTTGTTCTGATAGAAACCCTATTATTAAAAATCGAAATAAGAGATACTTAGTATGCTTTTAATATGCAACAACATGGCAATCATGTGTTAGTTTTTCTATTATAATTATCTTGTTTTTATTGATTTCGGACTACCCTTGTTCTGAGATACTTTTTTTTTTGTGATGAAGTGTCTAATTCATAAAAGGTCCCAGTTACTAATGCCCTTGAGAAGAGCAGCTGTTGCAGCATTTTCTTGTCTTTCTTTATTTCTATCAGAATATTGGGTGAAAATGAGGAATAAGAAAGGGTTTTCCCCCTGAAGGGGAAAAACTTTTAAAAATCACAACAGTGATAAAAGCATTCGAGCATTTTAATCTACAAAGTAAAAACAACTACCCCACCATGTATGAAAAAATGGAAATTAAATTCATGCTGAACACAGGATCACAAATATTAGTAGATTGAATTCAGTTTAGTAATATAAGAAACAATTTGCTAATAAAATGCATAGCTTCCATATATCTAATATCAATACAGAATAATTATAATTAAAGTTCCACTTTCAAAAATGTTGTAAAAAAGAACCACTCGTCACAATGAGTTCAAAAAAAATTTGAACTGAAGATACTTAAAGAAGGGAAATGGTACGGCACCAAAAAGGTTTTCCAAAAAAGAATCCCACCGATTTTCCCATTTAATTTTGTATAACTTTGGTGGATGGGCTTTCCATTAACCATGTCACAACTGTTCAATGACTTGGAAGTCATTTTCCCTCAAAACACCGAAACAATCAAGCACATTGAACACCACTGTTAGTTTAATGCGCAACTCATACCAAATATGCTGTCATTTCGATTCAAGCTATCACTGATTGCCGAATTCACTTCATTTATGCAGCTTACAGCGCCATCCATTAATATACTTTGGAACGTTTTGATGCCGAGCCGTTTCCCCCTTCTTCAAGTATCTTCACTTCAAATTTGAACACATTGTGACGAGTGGTTCTTTTTTTACAGCATTTTGATTGTGAGACTCTAATTATAAATCATCCTGCTTGTATAACATATACCAAGTTTAAATAGAGGAATATATTTCTAGCCATATTATCCAGATTATGCACAAAATGCAGGAGGTTAAATGAGATTTTAGGGATTGAAATTAGTGAAATTTTACAAAGTGAACTTAAAGCTTTCAAACTCAGTATTTTATTTTCTTTCAATACATGACTGAGGTTCGTATCCAGTTCGTATAAACGTATTAAACTATAAAAAATATTTATTAATATTTTAGTCTCCATTAATGGATTATTTGTAAATCATTCTATATTTTTTTGCATTTTACTTAAAAATATCGATTAATTCTTGAGTTTTAATTAAAAAATAACTAGAAATATTATGTTTTATTTCCTTTTCAACCCCTTGGCATGGATTAATACCACCATAATACCAGATTAGATGATTATCTGGGTTTTTTTTTGGTTTCCTTGCTGCTATACAAAAAATTCTCTGGTTTTTCCCTTGTTGCTACTATGAATGGATATAGGAAGCCACTTGGCCACTTGAATTACCTGGTATTTTCTGGTCTCCTGTGAAAACAAGAGAGAAACCAAGGATAAAAAATATCAAGTTTAATAATTAGAAAAAGTTTCCATTCCCAAAAAGTATATATTCTGGGTATAGTATTGTTTAACTGTCGAAACCCAGTACCCGTGCATAGGGAAGCCAACGCCCTATGTCCCGTAAACAGCCTGTCTGTGGGGGTATCAGGCAGGGGGGAGATGATGAAAAAGAAAGGGAATGTAGAGAGGGACCTGAACAACTGTAACCAAAAGAAAGGTTGTGTGGCCAGTCCATCCTCAAGTGTGATGGCTGCCTAAATAAAAGAGTTCAATAAGTGTAACCCCAGAGAGAAGTTATGTGTGGCCAGTCCATCGAGTGTGATGGCTGCTTAAATAAAAGAGTTCAATAAATGTAAACTCCAGAGAGGGTTGTGTGGCCAGTCCATCCTCGAGTGTGATGGCTATTGCCTAAATAAGAGAGATTAATTTATACAGTCCGGGCTTCATATGTGTTTATTATTTGAGTTTATTTGTGTGTGTGAGCGAGTATAACTAAGGTACGAATTGCACATTTCATTTTTTTTTTTTCTTTCAAATTTTATTCTCTCTCTCCTTTTGAGCTTTTTATGCTGTAGAAGAAAATTGAGTACCTTTGGATTCAAGGCGTAAGGATCGATAAAAAAATTTCTTTTTGTAAAAAAATGGATCTGGACTTTATCACGAATGGAGTTTTTTGTTTTTGTCGTTGTATGGACAATTTATGCACGCTTAAGGCTAATTAGATCGGGACCTACAGTTTAATGTGGATTCGAACCACTCACAAACATCCATGCCACGGCCAGGGTTCGAATCTGAAGCCTGTGGTACCAAAGAACCAATGCGCCAGCCAATTGGCCATCAGGCCGTCATCGGATTGAGGGAAATAAAGAGGTGGAAGTCAGAGATAAAAAGGAAAATGCAGTAACACTATGTTGTAACAATAAGTATGTTTTATTTCGCTTGTTAACTTTATAGCGTACTAGCACACTCGGCCACTCGTTGCTGTGGCTTTCTTGTATTTCGTTCATTTAGTAGATACTATAATTGGTATTGTTAAGGAAGTGATTGGTAAAGATTAGGGAAAAGTTCAAATTAAGAAAGCTTCAACGAATAGAAAATGTTTAATTTTTGGTAATTTAATGAATGAGGTAGATAATGTTGATTTTTAACACTGTTTTATAATTATTGTACCTAATTTAATTTTTTAATAATCATTACTTTCATTTATTATCCACTAAGCGATGAACAATATTTCTTACATTAATCTGTCTTTCGTCAAAATAAATAAATTCGTTAAATAATTTAATAAGTTGATTAAGATTTTTCCAACAATTCTACAATAGCTCTTTGTACTTGCTTGTTCGATAAAATTATACTGACATCGAATTGTCACACGTTCTTCAGAACTGCCCATAAAATAAATTTGAAGAAATTTTGGCTCTTCGTTAGGTATTGGCATCAACGACCCGATCTTATGGTACACCTGACCTTGTAGTTTGATTGTACTTTCAAAAGTACGTCCATCGGATGAGAAATCGCAAATTTTAGTTTGCGCCAAATGACGAAATATGAAAATCATCGATTTTGCATTTAAATAAAAAAAATCTGTATAAAATCTAACCTATCTCTCAAGTTGGAACAAAACATAAATTTCAGAAAAAAAAAATTAAAATCGGATTGTTAGTTTCAGAGTTCATCCCGAACAAACATCGTGACACGGGAATTATATATAATAGATAGACAATTAATCTGCCTTTTTTTTTTTCGTTAAAAAAATTAAATATCACCTGTTTTCAGAACAATGTATCTTTTTTTATTTTATTTTTTTATTTTTAATATTTAAACACAATCCATTTCGTTAATTTTGTGTCTTCAATCCATCTATCGAAATTAGACTGTTTTTTTTTTTTCTTCAACAATTCCCTGTTACTAAATTTGACAACAAAATTACCCAGGAATAAAAGAAGCACGGAATAAGAAAACAAATTTACGTTTGGGCATCAACTTATGTGGTCTCTATCCAAATTGATTCTGAAGCAATTTTGCAGAGGAAACTTCACGTAACAAGAATATTTGTTTACTTTAATATGAGTCAGAATATTACTTTGTGTGGTAATTTAATATGCTAGAATATTACTTAGTGTTACTTTAAATGTGTTAGAATATAATTTTGTGTTAATTTAATGTGTTTGAATAATTACTTAGTGTTACTTTAATAAGTGTTAGAATATTTGATTACTTTAATGTATGTCAGAATATTACTTTGTGTTAATTTAATATGTGTCAGAATATTACTTTGTGTTAATTTAATATGTGCCAGAATATTACTTTTGTGTTAATTTAATATGTGTCAGAATATTACTTTGTGTTAATTTAATTATATGTCAGAATATTTGTTTACATTAATATGAGTCAGAATATTTGTTTACTTTAATATGAGTCAGAATATTACTTTGTGGTAATTTAATATGCTAGAATATTACTTAGTGTTACTTTAATATGTGTCAGAATATTATTTTGTGGTAATTTAATATGTTAGAATATTACTTAGTGTTACTTTAATATGTATGAGAATATTACTTTATCATATAGTATGAGGTTACATTAAATAAATTTAACTTTTATTTCGCTTGTTAACTTTATAGCGTATAATTAAGTTGCCATTTTTAATTTAACAAATAATATAAAAAAAAAAAAAAATTTTAAGTCAATTTCTACTTTTTTCCACTATATTGTAGAAAGTCCTTTATAAACAATTTTCATTCATTTTTTAAGTTACTTATCTGGCGCCATCTTATAAATAATTTTCACTATTTTTTAAGTTATCATATCTGGCGCCATCTATTGGTAGATATATGCAACTTAAATCTAAAGAAAACTTAAATTAATTAATTAAATTTATTACTGAATTAATATTTGAAAAAACTGTATTAACATCCAGTGTCATCCACCACAAGTTCAAAAAAAATGTATTTGAACTTGAGTGGATGAATAGAAAGTATTTTATGAACGATTGAAAATTTGAACAAGATATATATAGGGAGAGTGTGAGCTATTAGCAGGAATTGAAAAAAATTAAGAATAAAATATCGCCTTTTTGTAGAACAATTTATATTTTATTTATGCTACTTATTTATTTATTTATTTTAGTATATGTTTATTTTTGTGTCTTCAATCCATTTATCGAAATTAGAATTGTTCTTTTCTTCAACAATTCCCTGCTACTAAATTTGACAACAAAATTACCCAGGACTGAAAGAGGATTCTAACAGCACGAAATAGAAAACAAAATTTACGTTTGGACATCAACTTGAAATATGTTCGTTCTCCAAATTGATTCTGAAGCAATTTTGGCAGGGGAAAACTTCACGTAACAAAAAAGAAAAAAAAAAAAAAATTCGCGCTCATTTCAATTTCTGTTTCAACGATAAATAAAACGAAAAGTCATCTCGATGTCAAAGCACGATATTATCCTTTATCAAGGAAAAGGAATTTGGCGCAGACATCTTTCTTTTGATATGCAGAAATATTTATGCGTCTCTTGAGGCAAAACAACGTAACGTAGTTTGGTAATAGAATCTTTATTAGGTGTTTGCCAAATCATCAGAGAAAGGATCCTTTTTTTCCTCTTTCTAAGGGATTCCATTTTGGCTTGATCATAACCGTAACTGCATGAAACTTCATGCCAAATTCTGAAAAAGTGAATACATATAAAGTCATACTCGGTTTACTATGAATAATATAATCACGGAATCTATCTATCGTCAATAATGTAGTGTTGTTTGCCATATTTGCAAATAATTATCAAGGAACAATGCATTTCTTATTATCTTAAGGTAATTCGTAAACAGTTATAATTATTTTTAAAGTACGAAAATCAACTCCACAATCGATACTTTTTTTTTGTTATTGAATTTAATAATGCATTATAAATATGAAGCATTTATATTAAAACATTTATAAATATGAAGTGAAAAAATGTTGAAGTGATTTATAATAAAAGTGAAAAAATTTTATACTACTTCTTAACAAAACTTTCACATATTTTTAAACGTTTGACTGTTTTACAAAAATACTTCTGATCTTGTGCGAGATTTTGATGGAAAAATAGACTTCCATTTACTTATACAGAAACAAAATTCGAATTTATTTTTCGCCAAAAAAAAAAAAGAATGGTAAACAGATAAAACCTTTTCAACTTCAATCCAGGTAAACAAAACAATCTTTTTAGTCTTGAATTCTACTTTAAATTCAAATTTAAAAAAATACTGCCGGTAAATAAATGCCGTTCTAAAAGATATATCACTAAACTCTTCTTTCAAATGCAGTATAAAATTTACGAGTACTTTAGAACTAAAAAGTTCCAGAAGTCCTTTTTTAAAGGAACCATTTCGTGGCAGAATAAAAATTATTTTGGCAAGTTGTTCCTGTCATTGAGTATTTGTTTGTTGTTCAGTATCCATAAATCTTGCTATTCGTTTCGATGATTGTCATGATAAGAGTTGTTCCAATTTTTTCTTTTCTTTATCATATCGAGAATCACTGTCATGTTGTTTATGTTCTGAAAATACCAGGATTACTGGAAAGGCAGTGCATTTCTGAATCACCAGCAAATCATTGTTTACGGTAGCATGACAGAAAATAAATTATGGGGAATCCGAAAGAAGAAAAAAAATATTTTGATAAATATTAAGACACTCGTAAAAGATGGTTTCAACGATCAAATATCCCATCCGAATGTGTTTTTGATAATACCATCAAAGCTCTATTTGATTTTATTGTTGTTGTTGTTGTTGGAAACGGTATGGCATCAAAAAAATTCCAAAGATTTTTCCCATCCAATTTGGTATGACCTCGCCGTGGTGAATGGGTTTTCAATAACAGCGTCCTAACTGTTGAAAGACTTGCAAGTCATTTGTTCCGTCAAAAAACCGAAACAATCATGCACAATGAACACTACAATTGGTTTCATGTGCAACTCATGCCAAGATTCAAAATAACACTGATAGCCGAATTCCCTTTCTTTATGCCGCTTACAGGCCAGCTATTAATACACTTCGGAACTTTGTTTGATGTCGTACCTTTAAAGTATAAAGTACCCTCTTCAAGTATCTTCTGTTCAAATTTGAACTCATTGTGACCAGTGGTTTTTTACACCATTTGGACTTTAAGTATAATCAACCTGTATAAGTTTGTATCTGGGGCCTGAATAGCCGAGTGTCTAGCTCTTTGACGCTCGGTGCCATAGGTTTCGGGCTCGATGTCCGGGTGCCAGGAATGTTTGTAGAAGTTCCGAATCCATTTTATACCGTAGGTCCCTATCTCATATAACTGTAAAGCGTCACAGACGTCTACCTACGGATACTCCATCACAAGAGAAGCTGCCCCCTTTCCCTTCAGCCATGAATCCATACAGATTCGGGGTCTTGGTCTAGATGCTCCACCCAGTGGGATAAAAAATAACAATAACTTTCATCCTCATCAGTGGCACAACAGCCCCATGGTGGGCCAAGGCCATCTGCTTGCTGCACATTTCTAGACAGTTTTCTTTACACAAGGTAGGGTTGTCACCACTACGCCCTACCAGGATCTACCAGGAACCGCTACAAACCGTGGTACCGACGGGACTCGAACCGAAATCTGTGGCACCGAGCGTCAAAGATTCAGTCACTCGGCCTTCACGCCCAACAACAACTTTCGTATACAAAAATTCTAATTAAAGAAATTTTCATACTCTGCTTAGTAAACTACCATCTTTCGTTTAATGTATTAATTTCGTTTCATGTATTAAATATACGGTAATAATAAATACTACGTCGTCAAAAGCCAAAAGCACCATTAACAAAAATTCATAAATTTCAAGTGAGAAAAATCACTTGGTTTATAATATTTCTTAACAAAATCTTCGCTGCCTGAAAGCCAAATAGCTAGCTCTCTGGCCTTTTTGTATCACAGGCACCTTTTTGTATCTCAGGTGGTTATCCTGAGAGTGGCATCCAATGCATGTTTGTTTATGGTTCGGTATCCAAGTTAAACTTCAGGTGCCTGTCTAATTAATCTAAAGTGTGCACAAAATGACCGTAGAGCGACAAATCAAACAAATAACAAAACCTTTACATATTCTTTCAACATTTGATTGTATTACAAAATATTTCTGATCTCGCAAGATTTCGATGGAAAAATAGACTTCCATTTACTTTTACACAAACAAAATTCGTATTTATTTTTCAAAAATAGAAAAAATGGTAAACAGATAAAATCTTTTCAACTTCCAATTCAGGTAAACAAAACAATCCTTTTTAGTCTTGAATTCTACTTTAAATTCAAATTTATAAAAAACTTCCTGTTACCGATAAATAAATGCCATTCTAAACGATATCTCGCTAAACTCTTCTTTCAAATGCAGTATAAAAATCACGTGTAGTTTAGAACTGAAAGAGGTTCCAGATGCTTCTTTTAAAGACCCATTTCGTGACAGAATAAAAAATTATTTTGGCAAGTTGTTCCTGTCATTGAGTATTTGTTTGTTGTTAGTACCCATAAATCTTGCTATTCGTTTCCATGATTGTCATGATAAGAGCTGTTCCAATTTTTCTTTTCTTTATCATATCGAGAATCACTGTCATGTTGTCTATGTTCTAAAATACTAGATTACTGGAAACGGAGTGCATTTCTGAATGAGCAGCAAATCATTGTTTACGGTAACATGACAGGAAATAAATTATGGAGAATCTGAAAAAAAATGTTTTGATAAATATTAAGACATTTGTAAAAAGCTGGTTTCAACAAGCAAATATCCCATCCGAATGTGTTTTTGATATTATTTACGAAACTTTATTTGATTTTATTGTTGTTGTTGTTATTGGAAATCAATCCATTACAATAAGGATCACACACAAAGAAAGGACAAGCAGAACAAAGCAAACACACAGCAAGACAGCAATCGACACTAAGTCGGTCTCATACACCACTAAAAGTCAAAAGAGGATAAAGTAAATAAAGGGGTAGACACTTTATTCTTGTCAAAGAATAAAGTGTCTACCCCATTTAAGCCCCTGGCCTCCTATACAATTGCAAGACCAGTTCCTCGCAATAAAATTAGCCTCCCAATACAATTGGTATCCCAGGCTTCAGGTTCGAATCCTATCGGGGCATGCATATTTATTAGTGGTTCAGAATCCACGTTAAACTATAGATCCCGGTCTAATTCGCCTAAAGTGTGCACAGAATGACCGTAGAGCGACAAACTGAACAAATAACAAAACCTTCACATATTCTTTCAACATTTGACTGTATTATGAAATATTTCTGATCTTGCGAGATATTGGATAAAATTTCGATGGAAAAAAAAAGACTTCCGTTGACTTACACAGAAACAAAATTGAATTTATTTTCTGAAAATTGTAAAAAGATAAAATCTTTTTCAACTTCAAATTCCGGTAAACAAAAACAAACCTTTTTAGTCTTGAATTCTACTTTAAATTCAAATTTAAAAAAAAATCTTCTTGTTACCGATAAATAAATGCCGTTCTAAAAGATATATCACTAAACTCTTCTTTCAAATGCAGTATAAAAATCACGTGTACTTTAGAACTACAAAAAGTTCCAGATGCTTTTTTTTTAAAAGACGCTTTTCGAGACAGAAAAAAAATGTTTTGGCAAGTTGTTCCTGTCATTGAGTATTTGTTTGTTGTTCAGTGCCCATAAATCTTGCTATTCGTTTCCATGATTGTCACGATAAGAGCTGTTCCAATTTTTCTTTTCTTTATCATATCGAGGAAGCACTGCGTTTCGAGTTGTTCTGAAAAATACTAGGAAAATACTATCTTCTGAAAATACTAGGATTACTGAAACGGAGTGCATTTCTGAATGAACAGCAAATCATTGTTTACGGTAACATGACAGAAAATAAATTATGGGGAATCTGAAAGAAAAAAAAAAATGTGATAAATATTAAAACACTCGTAAAAAGCTGATTTCTACGAGCAAATATCCCATCCGAATGTGTTTTTGGTAATATCAGTAAATCTCTTATTTGATTTTGTTGTTGTTGTTGAAATGGTATGGCATCAAAAAAAAGTTCCACCGATTTTTCCCATCCAATTTGGTATGGCCTGCAGTGGAGGATGGGCTTTCCACTAACAGCGTCACAACTGTTGAATGATTTGGAAGTCATTTTTTCCGTCAAAAAAAATAATAATCAAGCACATTGAACACTACAATTGGTTTCATGTAAACTCATGTCAAATGCGTTATAATTTCGAATTCATTTTCTTTATGCCGCTTATGGGCCAGCTAGTAATACACATTGGGACTGTTTGATGCCATACCGTTTCCCCCTTCTTCAAATGTCTTCAGTTCTAATTTGAAATCATTATGACGAGTGTTTCTTTTATTTTAAGCATTTTGAAAGTGGGACTTTAATTATAATCACCCTGTATAAGATTAATATCTGGGGCAGGAATGGCCGAATGTTTAGAGCTCTGACGGTCGGTGCCACAGGTTTCGGGTTGATGCCCAGATGTGCCAGGGATGTTTTTAGAGGTTCGTAAACAACTTAAACCTTAGGTCCCGATCTCATATGACTGTACAGAATCACCGTTATGGCTGATCGTGTATATTTTGTAAAATTGTCATAAATCTCACTGGCCGGAAACATATACAAGGCGGTCCGTGGGTTGGCCACCCCTGGCCTAGATGTCTACCAAGTGGAATAAGAAACAACAACAACTTAGTACACAAAAAAATCTAATTAAAGAAATTTTCCATCCTCTGATTAGTAAAATGAGGATTCTTTCGTTTAATGTATTAATTTTGTTTTCATATATTAAATTTGCGGTAATAATAAATACCATGTTGTCAAAAGTACCATTAAAAAAATTTATGAATTTCAAATGGAAAATATCCCTTGTATTTATACTATTTCTTAACAAAACCTTCACATATTATTTCAATATTTTGACTGTATTACAAAATATATTTGATTTGGAGAGAGATTCGATAAGATTTCGATGGACATATGTACATATAACACATGGCTTTATTGGAAATCAATTCATTACAATAAGGATCACAGACAAAGAAGAAACAAGCAGAACAAAGCACACATACAGCAGCAATCGACACTAAGTCGGCCTCACACACCACAAAAAGTCAAAAGTGGAAAAGAGTAAATAAAAGGTAGATACTTTATTTTAGTCCACGAACCCCTGGCCTTCCAATACAATTCCAAGACTTCTCCTTGACGCCAAGCCTCCCTGTTCTGTCCTAGACATTTCAAAGATGTTCTTGAATTCATTGTTCCAGCTCTACATATTGGGCAAGTGTTCGAGGCGAGGACACCAATCCTGTTTAGGTGTTCCGCAAGACAATCGTGCCGGTTCTTAATCGAAAGTTGGCAACCACCTCTTTACGTGGTTTAGTGTTAAAGACTTTCCAGCTGTCTTGAATAGTGTGCCACTTTTTTTGTCTTCAGATTTAGTTTGAGATTATCTTTCAGTTTCTAAAAATTTCAGTATGAATATATTTTTGAATGATTCTGGTGGAACTTTTTCTTTCCAATATTCACATGGTTTCCTTTCTTTGGAAGTGAATCTGATGCTTTATTAACTTTAATTCCCACATTTGTTATTGATTTTATTGTTAAGTTAACTAGTAAATAATACTTTCAGCATTCGTCAGACGATTCTTGAATTTAAGAACCATAGTTTAATTTGTTTTTCTTTGACTTTTAAAGGTTTTTTAATGCTGAGCTTCATTATAAGTGCTATTTGGGACTTTTAAAAGTCTTAATAACTCTTATAGACTTATAGAACTCTTATAGAACTTATAGGGAACTTTAATTAGGAACTCTATTAGACTTATTATAGGAACAATAGTTCAATTTTTTTCTTTTTTTTGAAAGAATGCTGAGTTTTATTATAACAGCTATTAGGAACTTTTTAAATGACTCAAGAAAATTGCTTTGATATATTGTCCCTAGAAATATCTGCCTTTATTAATAAAACCAGTTTAAAGAGTTATATATATTTTTCTGATATGTTGTTTACTTATTAAAAATTTATGTCTGAAATATAAATTTTTTTGGTCATATCATCGTTAGCAATTTTTGGAGACTCATTTAATTTGAACTTCGTTTTAAAATATGTGACTTTTTAAATAATTTTATGGTGTATGTTATATATAGGAACTTCTTTCCCTATTAATTTATCAATTCCTTTTTATATGCTGTTTACACATTAAAAATTTCTTTGGTTATAGCAATCTTTGGAATTTCTTTAAGTTTTGAGAACCGTTTTGAAAATGCAATGTATTGTAAATATTTTCTTTAACTGAAATGTTGCTCTCAAACTGCGAGATATTTGGTTGTAAAGGAATATGACGATTGGAAACGTACACTAGAATATTTTTCTAATAATATTCCCGAAAATAAGTATTGCATGCATTTTAAGCTTTTAAAAATCTGGGTGATATAAAAAAATATAAATGAATAAATCCTCTTAATTTATTGATGTAATTGGTTCCTCTCAAGCTACCGAAAATAAAAAAGAAACTTGTATCAACCATTTAGACAATTATTCTTTGTGGTCGTTAAGGTATTACTTTGAGAGCACATAGATATTTCGAAGAATTCTCAATAAAAATGCTCCGTTTGCAAAATGAAGGAAATTTTCATGCTTTATTAAGAATCGATGCCGGTGATACAGTTTTAATTATTCATTTTTAAAAAGCTGCCAAACATGTTACTTATGTTAATTTGAATATTCAAAACCAAATAAAATTTGCTTCAGTAACAGCCTGAGTTACCGAAGCAAATCTATGACGCTCAAGGCAATACAGAACAAGTAATATAAAAAAATATTTTTAAAGTCAATTCCTACTTTTTTTCAGTTAAATTGCAGAAAAGTCCTTTACAAATAAAGTTGAAATTTTCCTCTTACATCTGGCGCCATCTATTATTATATACACGCAACTTAAATCTAAAAATAAATCTTAATTGAAAAACTGTATTCACATTCAGTGTCATCCACTACAAGTTCAAAAAAATGTATTTGAAGTTGAGTGGATGAGTAAAAAGTATTTTATTAAAGACTGAAAATTTGAACAAGGTATATAAATATATATACGGAGAGTGTGAACTAGTAGCAGGAATTGAAAAATCATGCTCTTTTACATTGATTGGGTGATTTGGCTTGATAGAGTGATAAGAATAAATATTTTTCTTTTTTTTAAATTTTTCCGGTGGCAACATTGGAGTGACATACGGTTGTACCTTGCCATGGAATGATAAATATGAAATTTTTAATTAAACATTTTACCGGTGGCAACATTTGTTAATTAATTTTAGGGGCCTGATGGCCGAATGGCTAGCGCTCTGGCGTTCGGTACCACAGGTATCGGGTTCAAATCCCGGCTTTGCCCATGGGTGTTGTAGTGGTTCGTAATCCACTTTAAGCTGTAGGTCTCGGTCCTAATAGGATCGTAGAGCGCTGCGGGGGCATTGTTACTCTCCGCGTCCGTGGCTTACCATCAAGTTACACGTGCCCCCTGGGTAATGCAAAGTGAGTAACATCGGTGCAGTCCTTATGGCGAAAGATCACGGTCTATTTGCCAGCTGCATTAGAAGAAAAAAAGACATTTGTTAATTATGCGCACATACATTAAAATAAAATGGTTTAATTATGTTATTTTTACCAAATAGCATTGATCATTTTTAAATGTTTGAAAACGTATGTTAAAATCTGCTAATTGTATGAACAAGTAGTTGCAGGGTTTGACACCTATTTAACAGATAAAACTAAATATGAAGAAAGCAAGAATAAATAAATAAATAGAAATAAATATCATTCAATACATTTTTAATTAAAACGACTTAAAAAAAAAAAGTTTTTGAAATATAAAATTCAAGATGAACTCTATATGATTTGAGATCTCTATTGCTCATGTTTATGTTTTTCTCGACATTAAAGCCACATTCACGCTACAGTGTTGAAATTTATAATTTTTAACAATATTTATAACAAAATTCTATTAAACATTATTTAAAATTTTTGTCTCTTAACGTGATGGTTACCATAACAAAGGTATTTAGGAACTCGAGACAGGATCTAAGCCATCAATAAAATTCTCTGAAACTCTAGATTATTAAGTCACCCAGAACAGAAACTCCAACTGAGTGTCTTTAGAGCCTTATAAATTCAACTTGCATACAATAATGGCAAACGTCTAGTTCATCGGGTCTCGTCACTCAGCAATAAAGGATTTCTTCAATGCATTGTGATATTCAGGGCTAAGTATTTGTCAAGTTTGTAATAGATCCAAGTTTAATGTAAGCTCCTGGAATTCCTATAAATTTCTGAATAATTGCAGCAAAAGTATTGTTTTTAATGAAATAACTCAACAGTGATTGTTAATTTCCCAGGCATTTTTCTAAAGAGAATTTGTCACGTATGTATTTTTCTAAATAGAATTTCGTGAATTAACGAAACGTCGTCAATCGTCGTCTTTTTTTAATAATTGCAGCAAAGTATTGTTTTTAATGAAATAACTCAACAGTGATTGTTAATTTCCCAGGAGTAGTAGTTGGGAGGTTTATAGGAGACGGAAGTACGTCATCAGCGACGTCATCAGAGAAGCGCGCAAACTGAAGTGACGAGGTCATCTTGTTAGATAAGGGCTTTTGGTAGATAAGGCCCCCAGAAACTTTTTTCCCGGTGGCAGCACCGGAATGTTGTACTATAAGAGAGGGGTTTTTGGAGATATAGGAATTTACGATGACTGTACTGATAAGGTCTTAATGTAAAATAAGATTATGTTTAAACATTACTTTATATGTTTGCGTAATTAATTGCCGATAACATTAATCCTGTTTGGAATGTTTGATAACTGAAGGATCAGACAGATGCTCAGAAGGATTGAAATGGTCAATAAAATTCTTCCCATGTGCAGAATAAATGGTTTTATACTTTTTGTGCAATCTGAATGCAAAATAAGATTATGTACAAATCATTATCTTATATACTCATGATACAAGGGACAGTAACGATAACATTATTCATGTTTGGAATGTTTGATAACTGGAGCCAAAGAAGTCAGAAGGCTGATATCAATGTGTCAACAAGAATTTTTCCCCGTGAGATAATTATGGTTTACATACTATGTGCAGCTGGAAATGTCACTAGGAAGAGTTAGAATATATACTTTGTGTTGAATTATGATTAGTTCTAAAATGGAGGGAGTTAGAATATTTCATCATCCATAAGTTTCGAAATTTCCTATAATTTCATGGGTTCTAGAGAAAAAATGACACGGAGTTTGATTTTTACAGTATATAAGAAGCATGAAGAAAAACCTGGCTCTCCAACAATATTTTTTTCTACTATATACTGCATTTGAAAAGTTATTTTTGTTTTTCTAAAGTGTTAAACCATGACTCCAGTAAAAGAACTTTTAGCCAGATTCTTTTCGAGATGAAGCGTACTTCAAGATTGTGATGATGATGTAAAGTTTAATTTATTTTAATTTTTTTTTCATATTATATATATATATATATATATATATATATATATATATATATATAAGACATATTGGTACAAGTGTTATATCATTTTTTTTCGATGTTTTAGTTGATTGGGGGAATGTTCTCAAAGCTTTTGGAAAACTCACAATTCTTTGAGGGTTTAATGCAAAATTTTCAATCGGGTGGTGGTGGTATTTCAGATGCCGAAGTTGTTGATGTAAGCATGTTTTTTTTTTTTTTTTTTTTTTTAAATACTCATGTTTTTGTTTTTGTACATAAAGTACATGTATAATCATTTTTTTTTTTCTCCTTTGCAGTTGAACGATGCAGTTATTGTCTTGGAAGTCCAGAAGGAAAAATAAAAAATATCAAGCTGAGTAATTTTTAAAGCCCGTGTGTGACCCTGAAGGCTACCATCTGGAATTGCAGGCGTTCCATTAGGGTACAATGTAGACTCTTCGACAGCTATTTTTAACAATTATTGAGAGGTCGACTGAAACCTTAGCACCCACAGATCTGATACGGTTTTATATACAAGATGATCATCTCGATCATCCAATATCCACCACTATAATGCCTGTATCCGATCTAACAATTGAAAAGATCTTGACTGAAATTCTGAAAGTATTGCAGTCAAAGAAATCTATTCAACTGGACAGTGGTTTTAAGGTAGAGGTAATTACGATCAGACGTTCTGTTGGAAGTGGGAAAACTAACTGCAGAGTAACAAATGTTTCACTGGATAGATTGCGAAAAAAATCTATAGTATCCATTCCCTATTGATGATGACAATTTATGTTGCGCTAAAGCAATAGTTTTGCCTTAGCACATGCAAAAAGGACGCCACAGCAATTTCTGCCATGAAAATCGCAATCGTCCTGCGTTAAAAAAAAGAGCCAAGAGTTACACGAAGCTGCAGGCGTTCCTTTGGGCCTTGTACTCAAGAAGTACAAATATTCGAAGATCATTTGAATATACAGATTGTCAGCAGAAAAAACGACAATCTTAATCAAGTAAGTTAATTTTCATATATTTTAAACATGCATATTTACAATGCCAGTACATTTTTAAGCTTATTTACACAATGTTTAATACACAATTAAAAACATTTTTTTCATTACAGGTGACCTACAAGGTAAAGAGCGACCTTTAAGAATCAACTTGGCATCATGATAATCATTATATGATGTCATCACGTAAAAGGTTTCTTTGGGTCGAATTATTACTGATTGTCATAAACCTTACAGTAGTTGCGAATCCAAAAGGCATCATAGGCATGAGAACATATGTCTTCGTATGTCATGTCCACCTGGACAACCACAAGATGGGGACAGACAGACTTTGTGCAGCCTGAAAGTTGTTATCAGGCACACAAACCGTCACGGGAAAAAAAGAAAAATCCCTTTGTGACAAAGTAAGTTTAAAAAAAAAAAAAAGATTTGTTTTTTTTACCCGTGACGGTTTTGTGTGCCTGATAACAACTTTCAGATACACAAAGTCTGTCGCAATCCTTGCATCTTTGTGGTTGTCCAGGTGGACATGACATACGAAGACATATGTAACATGCCTTTGGACAACGATGTGATTCGCAACTACTGTAAGGTTTCTCACAATTCTCGCAGTAATAATTCGACCCAAAGAAACCTTTTACTGACTTTATGACATCATAATGATTATCGTGATGCCATAAGTTGATTCTTAAAGGTCGCTCTTTACCTTTTGTAGGTCACCTGTAATGAAAAAAATTTTTCTTAATTGTGTATTAAACATTGTAAATAAGCTTAAAAATGTAACATTGTAAATATGCATGTAAAGCTTAAAAATATATGAAAATTAACTTACTTGATTAAGATTGTCAGCAGAAAAAACGACAATCTGTATATTCAAATGATCTTCCGAATATTTATACTTCTTGAAAGTACAAGGCCCCAAAGGGACGCCTGCAGCTTCGTGTAACTCTTGGGCTCTTTTTTTTAACGCAGGACGATTGCGATTTTTCATGGCAGAAATTGCTGTGGCGTCCTTTTTTGCATGTGCTAAGGCAAAACTATTGCTTTAGCGCAACATAAATTGTCATCATCAATAGGAATGGATACTATAGATTTTTTTTTTCGCAATCTATCCAGTGAAACATTTGTTACTCTGCAGTTAGTTTTCCCACTTCCAACAGAACGTCTGATCGTAATTACCTCTACCTTAAAACCACTGTCCAGTTGAATAGATTTCTTTGACTGCAATACTTTCAGAATTTCAGTCAAGATCTTTTCAATTGTTAGATCGGATACAGGCATTATAGTGGTGGATATTGGATGATCGAGATGATCATCTTGTATATAAAACCGTATCAGATCTGTGGGTGCTAAGGTTTCAGTCGACCTCTCAATAATTGTTAAAAATAGCTGTCGAAGAGCTCCTACAATTGTACCTAATGGAACGCCTGCAATTCCAGATGGTAGCCTTTCAGGGTCCACACGGGCTTTAAAAATTACTTCTTCAGCTTGATATTTTTTATTTTTCCTTCTGGACTTCTCCAAGACAATAACTGCATCGTTCAACTGCAAAGGAGAAAAAAAAATGATTATACATGTACTTTATGTACAAAAACAAAACATGAGTATTTAAAAAAAAAAAAAAAAAAAAAAACATGCTTACATCAACAACTTCGGCATCTGAAATACCACCACCACCCGATTGAAAATTTTGCATTAAATCCTCAAAGAATTGTGAGTTTTCCAAAAAGCTTTGAGAACATTCCCCAATCAACTAAAACATCGAAAAAAAATGATATAACACTGTACCAATATGTATATATATATATATATATATATATATATATATATATATATGAAAATAAAATTAAAATAAATTAAACTTACATCATCATCACAATCTTGAAAAGGCATGCTTTCATCTTCGAAAGAATCTGGCTAAAAAGTTCTTTTTACTGGAGTCATGGTTTAACACTTTTTAGAAACAAAAATAACTTTTCAAATGCAGTATATAGTAGAAAAAATATTGTTGGAGAGCCAGCGTTTTCTTCTGCTTCTTATATACAAAAATCAAACTCCGTCATTTTTTTTCTTAGAACCTATGAAATTTCGACACGTAACGGATGATAAATATTCTAATCCCTCCCCTCCATTTTAGAACTAATCATAATTCAACACGTGTATTCTAACTCCTTCCCTAGTGACATTTGCACATAGTATGTAAACCATAATTATCTCACGGGGAAAAATTTTGTTGACCATTGATATCAGCCTTTCTGGACTTCTTTGGCTCCAGTTATCAAACATTCCAAACATGAATAATGTTATCGTTACTGTCCCTTAATCATGCGAGTATATAAGATAATGATTGTACATAATCTTATTTTGCATTCAGATTGTACAAAAAGTATGTAAACCATAATTATCTTACAGGAAGAATTTTATTGACCATTCATATCAATCCTTCTGAGCATGTCTGACCCCAGTTATCAAACATTCCAAACAGGATTAATGTTATCGGCAATTAATTACGCAAACATATAAAGTAATGTTTAAACATAATCTTATTTTACATTAAGACCTTATCAGTACAGTCATCACGTAAATTCCTATATCTCCAAAAACCCCTCTCTTATAGTACAACATTCCGGTGTTGCCACCGGGGAAAAAGTTTCTAGGGCCTTATCTACCAAAAGCCCTAATCTAACAAGATGACCTCGTCACTTCCGGTTGCGCGCTTCTCTGATGACGTCACTGATGACGTACTTCCGTCTCCTATAAACCTCCAACTACTACTCCCAGGCATTTTTCTAAAGAGGAATTTGTCACGTATGTATTTTTCTAAATAGAATTTCGTGAATTAACGAAACGTCGTCAATCGTCGTCTTTTTTTAATAATTGCAGCAAAGTATTGTTTTTAATTAAATAACTCAACAGTGATTGTTAATTTCTCAGGCATTTTTCTAAAGAGGAATTTGTCACGTATGTATTTTTCTAAAAAAGGATTTTCGTGTATTGACGAAACGTCGTCAATCGTCGTCGTTTTTTAATAATTGCAGCAAAGTATTGTTTTTAATTAAATAACTCAACAGTGATTGTTAATTTCTCAGGCATTTTTCTAAAGAGGAATTTGTCACGTATGTATTTTTCTATAACGGATTTCGTGAATTAACGAAACGTCGTCAATCGTCGTCTTTTTTTAATAATTGCAGCAAAGTATTGTTTTTAATTAAATAACTCAACAGTGATTGTTAATTTCTCGCATTTTTCTAAAGAGGAATTTGTCACGTATGTATTTTCTAAATAGAATTTCGTGAATTAACGAAACGTCGTCAATCGTCGTCTTTTATTAATAATTGCAGCAAAGTATTGTTTTTAATTAAATAACTCAACAGTGATTGTTAATTTCTCAGGCATTTTTCTAAAGAGGAATTTGTCACGTATGTATTTTTCTAAAGAGAATTTCGTGAATTAACGAAACGTCGTCAATCGTCGTCTTTTTAATAATTGCAGCAAAGTATTGTTTTTAATTAAATAACTCAACAGTGATTGTTAATTTCTCAGGCATTTTTCTAAAGAGGAATTTGTCACGTATGTATTTTTCTAAAGAGAATTTCGTGAATTAACGAAACGTCGTCAATCGTCGTCTTTTTTAATAATTGCAGCAAAAGTATTGTTTTTAATTAAATAACTCAACAGTGATTGTTAATTTCTCAGGCATTTTTCTAAAGAGGAATTTGTCACGTATGTATTTTTCTAAAGAGAATTTCGTGAATTAACGAAACGTCGTCAATCGTCGTCGTTTTTTAATAATTACAGCAAAGTATTGTTTTTAATTAAATAATTCAATCGTGATTGTTACTATTGTTGTTTTCAGGAAACAATTACGATAGAAATAATGTAAAATATTTAAATTTTAAATTTGAATATTTTTAATTAATTGGCCTGAAAAGATTCTCATGCATTTTTCTAAAGAGGAATTTGTCACGTATGTATTTTTCTAAATAGAATTTCGTGAATTAACGAAACGTCGTCAATCGTCGTCTTTTTTTTAATAATTGCAGCAAAGTATTGTTTTTAATTAAATAACTCAACAGTGATTGTTAATTTCTCAGGCATTTTTCTAAAGAGGAATTTGTCACGTATGTATTTTTCTAAAAGGATTTCGTGCATTGACGAAACGTCGTCAATCGTCGTCGTTTTTTAATAATTGCAGCAAAGTATTGTTTTTAATTAAATAACTCAACAGTGATTGTTAATTTCTCGCATTTTTCTAAAGAGGAATTTGTCACGTATGTATTTTTCTAAATAGAATTTCGTGAATTAACGAAACGTCGTCAATCGTCGTCTTTTTTTTTAATAATTGCAGCAAAAAGTATTGTTTTTAATTAAATAACTCAACAGTGATTGTTAATTTCTCAGGCATTTTTCTAAAGAGGAATTTGTCACGTATGTATTTTTCTAAAGGATTTCGTGTATGACGAAACGTCGTCAATCGTCGTCGTTTTTTAATAATTGCAGCAAAGTATTGTTTTTAATTAAATAACTCAACAGTGATTGTTAATTTCTCAGGCATTTTTCTAAAGAGGAATTTGTCACGTATGTATTTTTCTATAACGGATTTCGTGAATTAACGAAACGTCGTCAATCGTCGTCTTTTTTAATAATTGCAGCAAAGTATTGTTTTTAATTAAATAACTCAACAGTGATTGTTAATTTCTCGCATTTTTCTAAAGAGGAATTTGTCACGTATGTATTTTTCTAAATAGAATTTCGTGAATTAACGAAACGTCGTCAATCGTCGTCTTTTATTAATAATTGCAGCAAAGTATTGTTTTTAATTAAATAACTCAACAGTGATTGTTAATTTCTCAGGCATTTTTCTAAAGAGGAATTTGTCACGTATGTATTTTTCTAAAGAGAATTTCGTGAATTAACGAAACGTCGTCAATCGTCGTCTTTTTTTAATAATTGCAGCAAAGTATTGTTTTTAATTAAATAACTCAACAGTGATTGTTAATTTCTCAGGCATTTTTCTAAAGAGGAATTTGTCACGTATGTATTTTTTCTAAAAAGGATTTCGTGTATTGACGAAACGTCGTCAATCGTCGTCGTTTTTTAATAATTGCAGCAAAGTATTGTTTTTAATTAAATAACTCAACAGTGATTGTTAATTTCTCAGGCATTTTTCTAAAGAGGAATTTGTCACGTATGTATTTTTCTATAACGGATTTCGTGAATTAACGAAACGTCGTCAATCGTCGTCTTTTTTTTTAATAATTGCAGCAAAGTATTGTTTTTAATTAAATAACTCAACAGTGATTGTTAATTTCTCGCATTTTTCTAAAGAGGAATTTGTCACGTATGTATTTTTCTAAATAGAATTTCGTGAATTAACGAAACGTCGTCAATCGTCGTCTTTTATTAATAATTGCAGCAAAGTATTGTTTTTAATTAAATAACTCAACAGTGATTGTTAATTTCTCAGGCATTTTTCTAAAGAGGAATTTGTCACGTATGTATTTTTTCTAAAGAGAATTTCTGTGAATTAACGAAACGTCGTCAATCGTCGTCTTTTTTTAATAATTGCAGCAAAGTATTGTTTTTAATTAAATAACTCAACAGTGATTGTTAATTTCTCAGGCATTTTTCTAAAGAGGAATTTGTCACGTATGTATTTTTCTAAAGAGAATTTCGTGAATTAACGAAACGTCGTCAATCGTCGTCTTTTTTTTTTTTTTAATAATTGCAGCAAAGTATTGTTTTTAATTAAATAACTCAACAGTGATTGTTAATTTCTCAGGCATTTTTCTAAAGAGGAATTTGTCACGTATGTATTTTTCTAACGAGAATTTCGTGAATTAACGAAACGTCGTCAATCGTCGTCGTTTTTTAATAATTACAGCAAAGTATTGTTTTTAATTAAAATAATTCAATCGTGATTGTTACTATTGTTGTTTTCAGGAAACAATTACGATAGAAATAATGTAAAAATATTTAAATTTTAAATTTGAATATTTTAAATTAATTGGCCTGAAAAGATTCTCATGCATTTTTCTAAAGAGAATTTGTCACGTATGTATTTTCTTAAAGAGGATTTCGTGCATTAACGAAACGTCGTCAATCGTCGTCGTTTTTTAATAATTGCAGCAAAGTATTGTTTTTAATTAAATAATGCAATCGTGATTGTTACTATTGTTGTTTTCAGGAAACAATTACGATAGAAATAATGTAAAATATTTAAATTTTAAATTTGAATATTTTAAAATAAAATTGGTCTGAAAAGATTCTCGTGCATTTTTCTAAAGAGGAATTTGTCACGTATGTATTTTTCTAAAGAGGATTTCGTGAATTAACGAAACGTCGTCAATCGTCGTCGTTTTTTAATAATTACAGCAAAGTATTGTTTAATTAAATAATGCAACCGTGATTGTTACTATTGTTGTTTTCAGGAAACAATTACGATAGAAATAATATAAAATATTTAAATTTTAAATTTGAATATTTTAAATTAATTGGCCTGAAAAGATTCTCATGCATTTTTCTTAAAGAGAATTTGTCACGTATGTATTTTTCTAAAGAGGATTTCGTGCATTAACGAAACGTCGTCAATCTTCGTCGTTTTTTAATAATTGCAGCAAAGTATTGTTTTTAATTAAATAATGCAAAACGTGATTTTTACTTTATTGTTGTTTTCAGGAAACAAATTACGATAGAAATAATGTAAAATATTTTAAATTTTAAATTTGAATATTATAAATTAATTGGCCTGAAAAGATTCTCAGGCATTTTCTAAAGAGGAATTTGTCACGTATGTATTTTCTAAAGAGAATTTCGTGCATTGACGAAACGTCGTCAATCGTTTTTCGTTTTTTAATAATTGCAGCAAAGTATTGTTTTTAATTAAATAATGCAATCGTGATTGTTACTATTGTTGTTTTCAGAAACAATTACGATGGAAATAATGTAAAATATTGAAATTTTAAATTTGAATATTTTAAAAATAATTGGTCTGAAAAGATTCTCGTGCATTTTTCTAAAAAGAGGAATTTGTCACGTATGTATTTTTCTAAAGAGGATTTCGTGAATTAACGAAACGTCGTCAATCGTCGTCGTTTTTTAATAATTGCAGCAAAGTATTGTTTTTAATTAAATAATGCAATCGTGATTGTTACTATTGTTGTTTTCAGGAAACAATTACAATAGAAATAATATAAAATATTTAAATTTTAAATTTGAATATTTTAAATTAATTGGCCTGAAAAGATTCTCGTGCATTTTTCTAAAGAGGAATTTGTCACGTATGTATTATTCTAAAGAGAATTTCATGAATTAACGACACGTCGTCAATCGTCGTCGCTTTTAATAATTGCAGCAAAGTATTGTTTTTAATTAAATAATGCAATCGTGATTGTTACTATTGTTGTTTTCGAGAAACAATTATGATGGAAATAATTAAAAAATGTATTATAGTTATGTTATATTATAGTTCGAATTAAATATGTTTCTTCTAAGCCATAGCAACAGAAATTATTTTTCCCGTAATAAATTTCCTTACTTTAAAGATGATTTTTAGATTTCTAACTGAAAAGTAATCTATTAAATTACTATTTTGACATATATATAACAAAAATATGCCTCTGGTTATTATGATTGATTTAAAAATACAAAAAAAAAAAAAATGCATAAATTCCTTCTTATTTATCTTATTACTAAAATACATTGCTTGTAATTTAATGGTCGAATCATTTCTAGGTAATATATTTAATGATCTCATTATTTTTATTCTACCTTTATTAAATAAGCGCAAATGATCTGACGAAAAAATACTTTCTGTGTACTTTCCACAAGAAAGATTATAACAAAAAAATACTTCACCGCTGTTCAATTATTTTAAAAACTCCAGCTCGCAGAGTTATGTTAAGTAAAAAATGAGTTATAAATGCAAGATGGCACATTATTATTATTTTTTTCTTACGTCAATTACTTTTTTAAACGAGAAAAAACTGCCCCAATCATAAAATCCAAACAAAATAACTGCCAAAGTTTCTGAAGTTTTTAATCAATGTGTCACGCATTTGGGAAGAGATTTTGAAGCCTATGTTTACTTTCTCTTCAAGTTATGAGTTTCATTTAAATTAAAGAAACTTTGAAAATAAAAAATACTTTATGGGTTTTTCTCAAAAGATAGACGTAGAATGTTTATGTTTTGTTATAGAAAAGAAGAAAAAGTGAATAGTTTGGCCATTAGTTGTTTTATTTTAATGTTGTGCAAGAAATTTAACCATTCCATTCTTTTAGAAAAAAAAAGAAACCTATTTAATTTTGCTATGGAAAATAGTTCATTCATATTTTCTTTCATAATTTACGGAATAGTTAAAAAAAGTTTAAATGTTTTTGTGTTATACCTGTTTCCGATTTTCAAATATTGTTCACTGTTCTTTAAAATTTGTACAACATTGTTGTAGAGCAAAATAGTAATAAAATATTATAGTAATAGTATAATATTTTATTATTATTAATATTTTTTATATTATCTATTAATATTTTTTTAAAACAAAAATAGTAATAGTATATTGAAGAATAAAATTAAACAAAAAGTTAGCTTGATTAAAAAAAAATTAAAAGTTAAATTGCAAAGGTTATGTTTAAACTTATTGTTAAAGTTAAATTTAAAAGTTAATAAAAAATTAAAATATTAATATTTTTTTACCTTGAAGTTTAGATAAAAGTTTTTTTTTTGCAGAACAATTTTTACAAATTGTCAAAGAAAAAGTAGCTGAACAATTAAAAATAAATTATTATTCTTATAAATAGTAAACTTCCAGAAATTAAATAATATCGAAGTAAAATTGAAAATAAATATTAAACTAACTTAATTGATTAAAAGTTAAGTTTTACAAAATAATAAAAAATTGTTATATATATATAACATTATAGTTTAAAACAAGTAATATAAAAAAAAAAATTTTAAAGTCAATTCCTTCTTTTTTTTCACTATATTTTTCACTACTCATTTATAAATAATTTTTTTAAGTTTATCTGGCGTCATCTATTGGTAGATATAGGCAACTTAAATATAAAAAACTAAAATTGATTAATTAAATTTAATTACTGATTTAATATTTGAAAAAACTGTATCAACATCAAGTATCATTCACTACAATTTCAAAAATGTATCTGAAGTGGATGAATAAAAAGTATTTTATTAACGATTTTAAATTTGAACAAGATATATATAGGGAGGAATTGAAAAAAAAAAAGAACACCAACCTCTAATTACAGCAAAATTATAAAAGCAAAAATAATACAATTAAATACATACGATAAAAAATAATAAAAGCAAATATATTAGGCTATATTTCAAATTTAATTACAAACTTTGATCATTTAAAATTAAAAAATATAGAATACATTAACAAGAATACTCCAACACGATCGTTTCAAATTTTAAACATAAAAAAAATTAAGAATAATAATATCCAGAAAATAAGCTAAAAAATAAAAATCAGACGATTTTTATATTATTGCCAATTTATAGTTACATTATGTTAAAAATTGAACAATATATATTAAATGAATGATAAAAAATATTTGATAATAAAATAAAATAATTAATAATTAAATGAATAAATCAAAATCAGACGATTTTTTAGATTATATCCAATTTGTAAGTTACATTATTTTAAAAATTGAATAATATATATTAAATGAATAATAAAAATATTTGATAATAAAATAATAATAATTAATAATTAAAATGAATAAAAATAATCAATAATTCAATGAATAAAATATTAATATAATCATTAATTAATTAATAATTAGATATGAAAAAAAGTGATTATTAACTAACTATTAATTAATTAATGATGAGCAAATGAGAAGTAAGAGCAACGGGAATATATGAATATTTCTCCCACATAAAACTAAAATTAATTAATTAAATATAATGAATGAATTAATATTTGAAAAACTATATTAACATTCAGTGTGTCATCCACTACAAGTTCAAAAAAATTTATTTGAACTTGAATGGATGAATAAAATGTATCTTTATGAACTATTCAAAATTTGAACAAGATATATATATAGGAGAGTGTGAGCTAATAGAAAGAATTTAAAAATGGATGATTTGAAGAATTAAGTATTTTTAAGAAATTCATTAAAACATTAATGAATTTCAGAACTAATATTTAAACAGTATAAAACAGAATTAATATTTTAAAATATTGAAATTAATAAATTGTTTTTAAATATTAATTCCCCAACATCGAAGTAACAGCCCATGGATGGCCTTATCTGCCTACTGACAGATTACGAGACATGCCTTTCTTTCACGGGGAGGGTTGTCAGCCCTACGCCGAACGATCTACAGTCATATTAGACAGGGACCTATGGAAAGTGGATTCCGAACCACTCACAAATATACATGGCACCGCCTGACTCGAACCCGAAACCTGTGGTACCTATTGCCAGAGCACTAGACACTCGGCCATCCAGGCCCCCGCATTAATTACTAATTTTAATTATGAATTTGTAATAACTGTTTTAAAATTTTTGAACATTTTTTAATTAAATTTTAATTAGATCAAACATTAGATGTACCTAAAAAATTATTTGACATACTATTACCGAGGTATATACCCCAAAATCGTGAGTACAGTATTCAAATATCGTTTTACAGAAAGATAGAAAATGTAAATAAAATATTTTATTATAAATTTTATCTAAATAAAAATTATCTAGTTATATCAATTTGTCTTGCAGTTTGGCAATCAGAAGATTTGCAGAACTCTATTAGAAATTATTTTCATTTCAGTTATAATTATTTCAAAAGTTATTTTTAAACAATATTCTTCACTGCAGTCGTAAAAAGAATTCGATTACAAAGTCAGATATTTTTTTGTGAAATGTTGAAAGTTGAAACGTTTGAAGTTAATTAACAGTTTAACAGTTATTTGCTATTAACAAACTTTGTGTGTCTACACTAGCAACAATTCTTCTCTATGATTTCAATAATTTCAACTGGTATACCTTTAAAGTGTCTCCACTTCTATGTCTACAAGCTTCCCAGCTAATTACCAAATTGATTAAATAAATTCTATTTCTATGAGTAAATTGCAAATAGTGACTTAAATTCAGAAAGAAATGATTCTAGCTTTGAAATAGTTTCATTAGTAATGATCGTCGTAGTTATTGTAACATTTTAGAGTTGCACAGAACTGATAATGATAAAATATTTGCCAAGATTATTCCTTTCTCTTACATTGATTGGTTTCTTGGCTCTACAGTCATCTTGTGCACATGAGGGCTAAACAGACCGGGACTCACAGTTTAAAGTGGATTCCGAACCACTACAAATATCCGCTTGCACTGTTAGGATCGAACCCGAAACCTGTGGTTCCGGGCGAAAGAGCGCTATCCACTCGACTATTAAAGCCCCTTTATACATTGAGCCTTCTGTTCTGTTGTCAACTGCACAGACAGAAATTCGCGTTTTACTGGCTGCCCCATTGGCGATTTTTGGAACTAAATTTGCGAAATTCTTCCTTTTAATGTTATTAATTACTCTGTGAAATTCTCTATCGTCCATAGAGTTTGCAGGGGGCTTTAATCTGGAATAACCCAACTATGACTACTCAATGCATGCAGTGATGCCTTTACATTTTTTCCCAATACATGTCTCAACATGTATTGAGAGGGAAAATTTATATATGTCCACGGCCTGATGGCCAATTGACTAGCGCTCTTCTATCCTGTGTACAACAGGTTTCAATTCATCAAATTTTTACTGTAGCATGGATGTTTGTGAGTGGTTCAGAATCAACGTTAAATGATAGTTATCAGTATGTACCGGTCCGGCAGCCCAAATTGTGCAAAAATGACCGTAGCTCGACAAACGAAACCAATCTCAACATAAAATTAGTTAATTGAATTAATATTTCATAATACTTTATATATTATTAACTTAAATGATAAAAGCATCTTTATTCAAATATTTTTTTTCAGTTACTAAATTTTTAAACAATATTGATATTATCAACATTTTGTTTCCTTCAATATATTAGCTCTTATCTGTGTTTGGTACCAGGTATTTGGTCGAGTCCCGTCAGTGACACGGATGTTTGTGGTGGTTCGAATCCACTTTAAACCGTAGGTCCTGGACTAATATAAGCGAGAGTTGAGGGGATAGTGTTTCCTGCGTCCGTAGCTCATCTCTTCAAGCCACGCGTGCCCCCTGGTAGTGCTAATTGAGTAAAAGTGCATTCCGCCTATGGTATAGAGATTAACTGTTCTGTATTGCCAGCTGCATTAGAACAATAAACACTCAAGAACCAAAACATTATGACCACTTGTCATCAACGAGTTGGCTACCTTTGAACGTAACACAGCTTCAACTGCCTTTGGTATGGATTAATACCAATTGCACTTAATGGCCTTCAGTTAAATAAACTTCCACCTGATCACGTGCCTTCCACGTCATCCAGGCGAGTTTAATTTTGCAAAATGTAGGTGGTCATAATGCACGTTTTTGTTGGAGTGTATATCAGCTCGATAATTTAAAATGACGAATTTACTAAAAATAGTTTTGGTGCAAAATGTACTGACACCAATTTATAATGTGCTATATTAGTACTTAAAAATATATTTAGTATTTTGGGGACGCATCTATTTATTCCCTTGAACGAAATACCAAACATACCTAGAGGA
Organism: Caerostris extrusa; assembly: GCA_021605095.1. Classification (NCBI taxonomy): domain Eukaryota; kingdom Metazoa; phylum Arthropoda; class Arachnida; order Araneae; family Araneidae; genus Caerostris; species Caerostris extrusa. The sequence goes on along the minus strand of BPLR01002690.1, from coordinate 14,298 downwards.
AATAATCTTTCAGTTCCCGTGTGTTTATTTTATTCTCTTTAACTTATATAAGAGAAATATACATGTGAGAAATATATTGTGTAATTATATTTTGAATATTCCATTAATAACTTTGGTTATTTTAATTATAAAATGTATATTAAAAATTTTAGAAATTCCCTTAAAATTTTTATTTTATTTCCATTCAAATATATTAGAGTGCATATGTGTGTGTAATATGTTACGCACTTTTTAATTTTACAATTACAGAGACAAGAAATATTATAAAACTTTAATAAAAAAAAAATCTAAATATATATAAGGATATCTTTTTGTCTTTCAAAAGATATACATGTGAGTAATTAATATGTATATCTTTTTGAGTGTAAATTGTATATCTTTTTGAATACTTGTATAATTAACAGTTACATTGCTTACTTTAGAAAATTTATAAAAAATTACAAAATATTCACTGATAAATTTATTTTGTTCCTTCAAGTGCTATAAAAGATATATACGTGAGGAATGTATTAGGTAATTCTATTTGAATACTTGCGTAATCAACAGAGTTAACTCTTATTGTTATAAATGGCACAAAAAATTTAAGGATATCCTTTCAACTTTATTACATTCCTTCGCATTTAATGACAGAGAAATATACAAGTCAGTATATCTATACTGCTTATTATGCAGTATAGATATACATATTTTAAGTATGTATATCTATACTGCATAATAAGTAGTATAGATATACTGACTTGTATATTGCATATTTTACATATTTACATATTTAATTATTACATATTTTAATTATTTTAATTGTTACGTATTAATTATGTATGTAATTGTCGTATATTTAATTTATTTGCATATGTTATATGCCTACATATTTAACATAGTTTTACATTAATTATTATAAAATTTTAAAAACTCTAAGAAATACACATGTTTATTTTATTCCCTTTTTTAACTGTTGTTGTTGTTTCTAATGCAGCTGGTAATACAGAAGTTAATCTTTTATGCCATGGAGCGCAGAAGATCTACCTCCCGTGGTGCACCTGGTAACACTTTTTAGTGGTGAAAAAGATCTGCAACTTGGCATTATTATTAGATTAATGAACTCTGTCTCAGCATGTTTTGTTGTATTATTTTGTTGTTGTTGTATGTTGTATGTTTTTTTTTTTTCGTTGTTCTTTTTTTTTGCTGTAACTATTCATAATCTGCCATTGGAAATAAAAGAATCTTTATGCCATAGGCAAAGGCTGCACCACTGTTACTCATTTAGAACTAACCAGGAGGCACGAGTAGCTTGAAGATAGGCTACGAACGCTGAGTAACACTACCCCCCACAACGCTCTACGATCTTATTAGATCGGGGCCTACGAGTTAAAGTGGATTCTGAACCACTACAAACATGCATACATAATTTTCCCACCAAATTGACAGAAATCCGTTTTTTTGTGAATCTTAGCTTCTGGTGAGTCTGGGTTGATTCATCTTGCATCACCCTCGATCTTTTCCGATTAATGTTTGTTATAACCGCCAACGGCCATACCAGGTTGAATATACCGGTTCTCGTTAGATCACCGAAGTCAAGCATCATTGGGCGCGGTCAGTACTTGGGTGGGTGACCACCTGGGAACACCGCGTGCCGTTGGCATTCACACATTTGAACCTGAATGGCCGAGTGTCTAGCGCTTCGGTGAGACCGGTTTCGGTTCGAACCGGCGGTGACATGGATGTTTGTAGTGGTTCGAAATCCACTTTTAAGCCGTAGGTCCCGGTCTCCTATGACTGTAAGAGCGTCACGGAGTCAAGCCAGACTCCAACCTACGGGTGCTCCATCACAACAAAAGCTGCTTCCTTTCTCCTTCAATCATGAGTGTATGGGCTCGTGGGCTTGGCCAAACCAAGTGGGATAAGAAACAACAACAACGCTCTTGTTATAAACTAATCCACTTTTCCTCTCCAGTTATCAATCAGTTCAGAAATGGATCCCCTTTCTTGGATTTTCATAAGCGAATCGCAGATGCTCAATTGAAATTCCTTAAGCTGATGAGGGATCCATAAATGGGGTGTTTTGACAGAGGCAAGCTGTTTAATTATTTTTTTGAATGCATCTATGTGATACATTGAGCTTCTTTTGCATTATCATGCATTGTTCTATGACGATCTGAATCGATAATGGCCTTGATATGGGTCTCATCAACTTTCAATTGAACTCGTACTGTACTTCCAGATCGTTGCGCATTTTCCTGTAAAAATCGCCAGAATGAAATTTGCAAACCAATTTAGTCAGTGTCTTTCTTTCAAGATTTCATTCTCATATTAGAAATTCTTCAAAATTGTTGTGTGCTTGCAATGTGTTCATGCCTTTGAAATGCAATAAAATATTTTAAAGACCATCTTGTTCTTCCACCAAGACCACTTGAAATGCGCGGCTTGTTCTTCCATTTTTAAATTGGGATAAAACGAAACTAAATAACTAATCGATACATTTTTTTACTATATTAAAGGTGGAAAACAAACAGCAAGAAAACAATGTAAGATAAGGTGCTCAACACGTTGACAAAAAACAAATGAATATACTAAAACTATTTAATGCAAAATCCGCAGTCACTTAATTGCCAACCCAATATTTATTTTAATCCCTTTCAACGGTTTGGTTTGGTTTGTCGCCTACGGTCATCTTGCACACTTAGCTAAACAGACCGAGACCTACAGTTTAAGGGGGGATCCCGAACCAATACAGGCACCCATGGCACTGCCGACCAAACCCGAAAAACCCGCGTACTGAGCACCAGGGCGCCAGCCACTGGCCATTCAGGCCCCCTTTTCAACGGATGTAAAAGCAATATATGAGAAATATATATTACATAATTAACTTTAAAACTCTTTAATTAACACAGTTGCATAAGTTATTATAAAATTTATAACAAAACAGCTAAAGATATTGACGGATTATATTTTTTATTTTATCGCCTTCCCCACCAATATAAAAGAGGTATGCATGGGAAAAAATATATTGAAATAATTTTTTGAATACCAGCATAATTAGATAGTTACATTAATTATTATAAAACTACATCTTTTCAAAAAGTAAGGAAATTTTTACTTAAAATGTTATGGGTTTCGAAATTATTCTCATCGTCCTTTATTACATACTTCTTACGTTAAATATGAAAAAGAGCGAAAAAATCTATGAAGTTTTTTTATATTTTATAGAGAAAAGAATTTCCTTCAACTTGTAACAGTTCTTTTACTTTTAAAAGAACAGAAGTGCTTACTTAAGATTGAGTAATCTTAGCACTTTTTTGAGAGTACTTTATGTATTTTAACGTTTAGATATCAGTTAACCCAATTAAGAAAGACTTAAAACTAAAAAAAAAAAAAAGAAACACACAAATAAAAAAAAAATTTCTGAAAATTTAATATTAATATTTTCATTAAAGTAAAATAAACATCATATCCCATAATTAATTTAACGTAGTCTTTTATTTTTAATGGAAGGATATTTTTAATGTTTTAGTGAAAAGTTAGGAAGAATTATTTTGCAAAAAAAAAAATTTTTTTTTTTTACTAAAAATTGAATGAATTTTTTTAATAATTTTTATTACATTGCGTAAGTTATGAGATGTATAAAGTTACTGTCAGTTTTACTTTTTAATTGAATTTTAGTAGTGAATTCATTTTAATTAGTGTTAATTGTAAACATATATTCTAAAAAAAAAGCTATCAAATTTTTGTATTTTATTTCTGTGAATAGTTTCATTTTATAAAGCTAGTTGAAATTTCTTTAAATTTAGTTGAAATTTTTAAATCTAGCTGAAATTTCATTTAAAGCCAAGCACACCAAGGACAACAAAATAAAACGAAATATCAAAAGGATGTATGGAAATAAGACAAAAATCAGAAGATGTGATTTATATTCATAGAAAAAGTAAAAAAAGTAAACGTTTAAAATATCAGATAAATTGAATACTTTATTCAGGAATTGTTAAAAATAGTGAACCAAAGATTAAGACGTTGACTCTTATGTGTACTAGGTGGGTGTTTCCTCACTTCATTGAGACATTTCTCAGCTCGCGGTCTATCATCCATTGCGATAGAATAGCTCATGGTATAGTTCATATTCAATCTGTAATTATTTCGACCCGTAAAAGTCGCACAGACATTCCCTAATTTCCATTATATATGATACCGAATATCTGCTATCAGATTTGAGTGACAGGTTACTCTCATTAGTGCAAAAACACTAATTGCATGTTATATAACCACCACAATAAAGCTCGTCTGCTGTCAAATTTGAGTGATGTGTTGTTATATACTTGTCAAATAATATGCATTCCCTCTCTCCTGGGAATGAAATGCAAAAATTCTTCTCGTGAGAAAAAAATCCTACATCACCCTCTATGAAACTGATAAGAAGGTGTCGTCTATTCGTCACAAATTTCGTTAAAATCCCACACAACAGATTAAAATGTTTATTTAAGAATTCGTATCCGAGTATAGTAGAATTAAGTTTTTTGAAATTATTTGTAATTCATTAACTTACATGTCTTTTTCAATCATTTCATATTATGAAATAAAACGAATTTAAAAAAAAAAAAAGTATTCATTTCTACGGTTTAATTCCTTTTATTCATTTTAAGTCGACAACAATAAATCAGGAAACAATAAATTAAAAAAAAGAAATAGCAACAAAGTTTTTTTCATTAGACGTTAATGTTGTAAAAAAAAAAAATAACTCTACACTGTCAGGGCATACTGTGATGGGATTGTCTGACATAATTTCCATCCAAACATTTTTCCATTTTATTATTATTATTATTATTATTATGACTTATATAGTTTAATACTACAATATTTGGAAATCCATATTATTACATCGTATAAAAATAGAGAATGGCAATATCGCACAAACACTTCAGATTGAAGCCCTTGAAATGGTCAAAGAACTATACGTCTACAGCCTGTAATATCCGAGAAAATGAGAAAGAAAATCTTAAATGTCACATGCAGATCAAGAAAAAGGAGCTTTATTGTAAATACATTGAGAATAATTAGCCAATACGAAGGGCATGGTGTGGAGGAATCAAGTTAGCCAATACAAAGGTCATACACATGGTGGTGTGGCGGAATCAAGTTAGCCAATACAAAGGTCATACACATGGTGGTGGAGGAATCAAGTTGGCCAGCACGAAGGTCATACGCGAATGGTGTGAAGGAATCAAGTTGGCCAGTACGAAGGTCATACACGAACGGTGGTGCGGAGGAATCGAATACGAAGTTCATACACGAACGGTGGTAAGGAATCAAGTTGGTCAGTATGGACGTCCAACACGATTGGTAGTGAAGGGTTCATATTTTGTGCTACTCATGAAGCCTGTATATCCCATGACCATCCAAGTGGATAGCAAGGCAAATACACTCTCATTGTTCGCATTGTATAAGCACTGCATTCATCAAAAGTAAGGTACACGTCACAATATTCAAGAACCAAATCTAAAATGTCACAGGCAGATCAAGAAAAAGAAGCTTCATTGTAAATACATTGAGAATATTACGAACACTTTATATTCAACACTTTAGAAAGTAATCAAGTTGGCCAGTATGAACGTCAAACATGAAATGGGTCTGGGGGATTCATATTTTGAGTGGTTATCAAACCTGTGGATCCCATTACCATCCAAGTGGATAGCAAGGGAAATACTCTTCATTATTGGCATTGTATAAGCACTGCATTGGTCAGAACGAAGTAGATTTTCATTAAGATCATTCCCAGTAATTCTATCAGTATCGTAATTCTATTCTTTTGTAACAGACGGGCAACCATACTAATGAATATTTCATTTTTCTATTTTTTTTTTCTTCTAATAAATATTTATGAAAGAATCATTACCCACAGCGTCAAATAGATGTGCACGAGAAGGAAAAAAAAAATGTCGATATTCTGCGAATTGTATTTCAGAATAGAGTGTTTCTTCCCTGACTTTTAGCAAGTTATCAAAGATTGCACGTATATTTGGATTTTCTGGTTTTAGGACATTGTTCTACATGTTACTAGATCATAGAATTTTTTGTTGTCGTTGAACTTTGGTGGTAAAGTGTTCTATTGATATATGCAGAAAACAGCCCCCCGACTGATAACTCTCATACTCTAATGAAACTACTGGTGGTCAGTGTTTTTTGTGAAATGTCAACTGCTCTATTTATCCCTATATTTTTTTCTGTAAGTTAATGAATGTCCTCATGTCCTATTTACTAAAATTTAAATTGCTGTCTTTGCCACCATATTTTTGTTGTACATCGGTGAACCTCATGTACCACTTCCATAAATGCCACGAATAGTCCACCAATGAATATATCAAACTGAAATTACTATTGATCAGTGTTTCTATATTTGTCAAATGTCAACTGTCATATTTCATTGCTGAAAAATCGGTGAGCTATTTTAATATTGATGGTTTTTAAGCGATCATTTTATTCCACTAGAGAAGATGCAATTATTTAAAAACAATTTTATTCGTTCTGTGATAAGAAAATAATGGCATTCAGTATATTTGCAAAGGTTGAAGTGTAAGCTTAACTTTTATAATCCTTCAACGAATTTTAAATTTTGATTTCATTTTTTTCATTTTCGTTCTTAAACGCTTCACAAGGTTTTTGTACGATTGAGTCACTGACCACAGTTCCCTAAGAAAGTGAGGAATGCTAAAGTTAATCCGAACAGTAAGATAAAAATAGCCGTTTTGAAGTCTTCGAGGTTCAGGGTTATTTCACGATCCTCAAATTTTTCTTTCAGGTAACCTTCCAGATTATTTTCAAATGCTTGAAAGAAAACCACTTTTCGTACAGCCCCCCACTTACGGCAAGAATTGTTCTATCCACTATTTCTTTGCAGCAAAAATTTTTACCCAAAGCAATGGAAACGCTCCAAACACCAAACGAATCATCTGACAGTGCTTTGTCCTGGTAAGACAAGTCACCAAGCCACAAATCCATGAGTTGCCGTGATACAATCAGAGCAGTTCTACCATCCAATAAACCATCTAGGTCATCGTAATTGTCGTATATCCAGTTGTTTTTCTTCATCTTGTCTCCTAATTCCTTTACGTAATTAACTTTGCTCTCTTGCAGTAAAAGCAGATCTATCGATCCAATTGGCGCAAAGCATCTGTACCTATTTTCTAACACTTCCTTCGACAAGTCCTTGAAATCTTTGATGGCTGGCATCCTTTCCGGCACCGTGATGAAGGACAAAAAACTGGTGTTGTACAAAAGGGCATAACTGTGGCGATCGACAACCAGACTCCAAATACAACCCTCTTCCATGAAACCTGACCATATCTTGCATCGTCAATGGAATGCGAAAGAACGCTGCCCAAAAACAGCGAGGAAACTGGCAACAAACGACATGTTCTTGAACATTGTCTTTGGAACAGCATGGTCACAACAATCATTAGCAAAATAAAGGATATCCAAACACTCTTGCCGAAAGGATAAGTATAGGCAGCGATTTGAGGCATATATCCAGGTGCTTTTACTATGAATGTCCTATCAAGAGTGGGCGTAGGGGGGCACTGAAATCAACAACTTGAATCTGTCCTCTGTCACAGCCATGTAAGTTATGCCCATATCAGCCTCTCCTCTGTCCAACATGCCAATGATGCCAGACCACGATCCATTTTTGAGTGATCCCCATTCTAAATCGGGTGGTGGAAACACTTTGTACTTGAATTTCAGTTTGTCAATAATACAGGTGATCAGCTTCCCATCTGCCCCTTGCATGACTGGCACTCCAGAAACATTCTCTACGGTCAAAAATCCATGGTTTTGAATCGCTGCAATCTTTAGTACTCTATTAAAATTCTTATCTGCCATCAGTATAATATTTTAAGCAAGTTCAAAACTTAATAAGCTTGCATAATTTAATTTCTTTAGCAATATCCAGAACGTTGAAAAAATTCCAAATTGTCAGTGAAGTGATTTGAGCTGCGTTTCACACAACTTGTTAATTTATGCAATACAGGTCTTATGAAACCCTCACAATAAGATGAATCGATAGTTTGATTATCACGTGCTTTAATGAAAGTCGAAAACTAATTAAACTTTTACACCAAACCCAAGCTTACAGCAACTGGGATTTTATCCCTTGTGTGTTCATGTAATAAGTGTCCCATTCAAGTAGTTTACTTTTAAAAAGGTTCCCTAAGTTTGAGAAATATTAATCAGTTTTGAAGAGCTGGTAAAAACTAGGCATGGCCTAAATTGCTTGTGTGAAAAAAAGTAAATTATGCTTTTATTTTGTAAAAACTTTTTTCAAAGTTTGGTTATTATGCAGTTTATAAAACCACTATTAAAGTTATAACTTTCTGTACAATAATAAAACAAGACACGTAGGGAAAAATTGTAATTGGAGATATTCTAATTAGTACATAGCGTGCCTTTTATAAGAAAGCAACTTTGATTTATTTTCCTTGAGTTTTCTTATTTTGTTTGCGTTCCATAATGATCGTTCCAAAAATATAGTATATGATGATTGCAATGTGTTTAATCTGTTATGTAAACACATGTTATTTTTACGTAGATTGTTAATTAGTGACCACGAATTATAATGTATGTCAGGGACATTTATCTGCAGCATAGCGAACATTTTCGTTAATGAAACGAAATATCAAGCAAAATCGCAAAAGATTGGCATACATTAAGTTTGATTTGAACTCAATTTGGATCAATTTTTAATGGATACAGATTTAGGTAGCATAAAAATTCGTAAAAGAAAATCAATCCTTAAAGTCCTTAAGATAAGGGATGTGCATACCTCTTTCATTCTTTTTTTTTCTTTCTAAAGCAGCTGGCAAATACTTAGACAGCTTGGCCTTGGATGCCTTAAGGCAAGCGCTGCACAGACGTACTCACTTTGTATCACTTCCAGGGGGCGCCGTAACGAAGATAAGCCACGGACTCGGAATAACAATGCCCCCTGGCGCTCTACGATCATATAAGACCGGGACCTACAGTTTAAGAGTGGATTCCGAACCCCTACAAACATCCATGGCCCTAACTCGAACCCAGGAAACCTGTGGCACCGAGCGCCAGAGCGCTAGACACTCGGCCATTCAGGCCCCACACTCTTTTCATTCTTTTATGGTTAATTTTCAATCATTATTTATTCACAAATAGTATAATCAAAGTAATTTATATACCACTGTGTCCAAAAGCAAAAACAGTTTTTTCAATTTAAAATTCCCAGGGCTTATGGAATTTCATTTTTTTCTTCTTTTTTTTGGTTCCTGGCACGGACCTTGACATCTGTGTGAATTTGACGTCAAAATATTCATTAGTGTTTGAGTTACGCTTGGTTTTGTGAGATGTTAAAACTGGCTACCGGCGATTTTTGAAATAAACTTCAATCGACTCAAAAACGGTGTCCCTGGTGATCTTTTGAGTTTAGGAATAGCCAGAGTAGCACGATGTGAATACGGGAGGTTGTGGAATGGATATAGGTTTCATTTTGGCGAAAACGTCACGAAGAATCAATACAGTGTGAGCTCACCAATTCAGTATTTTCAGTACCAATCGAGATTTGACGCGTTTGAGGCCCAAAAACATCTTTAAAATGGAATTTTGAAATTCCAACATTCTCAGCAAGGTCTCTAATTGTAAATCGATTTTTGCAAGCACCAAATCTTTAATGTTTTGGACGTGAGATTTGTCGACGGAGTTTGGTGGTCGACCAGATGGTTCTTCCGTCTTCAACGCGCCTCTGCCTTCTTGAACTGTTTATACCACTTCTAAACATTTCTTTCCGATATAGAAATGCTCACCGAATGCCTCCTGCAACATTCTATACGTTTCTGCAAGCAAATTGAATGCAAGTTCTTGCTCGATGAATTCAGACATTTCAAAATCGCCGGAATCAGTTTTAGCTTCTAGCAAAGCCAAGCGTAACTCAAGCACTAATGAATATTTTGATGTCAAATTTCCACAGATGAAGGACAGCGCCGCTGGCAACCTAAAAAAAGAAAAAGAAATTGAAATTCCATAAACCCTAAAAATTTAATTGAAAAACTGATCTTACTTTTTAGACACGGTAATATATGACTTACACAAATATAAGGGAGATCACTTGTTTTTATATTCAATGTTCTCTCGTCTTATAATATTTATGAAATTGTAACATTAAAGTGAAATATAATTCCATATATAATTCTGCTTTATAAAAAAAATTAATTTTATAATAAATATAATAAATTAAAACGCATGATTATTTCTTTGCCTTTAAATCAATATTAATTAATAGATATGATTTCGGTTGTCCTAGTAGAACCCACTCTAATATAAGATGCTCGTCTGTTTCTTTACTAGTACAATATCCTTGTGCTGACATTCGTAAAGAGATCATAGCGCTCCATCTGGGAACATGAACTTCTTCATCCTAGTATACAAGTACCAGCGATGGAGAAAAAGTCGAGTCCCGCGAGTGTTTGGACGTCCGACTGATTCGACTTGTTTGGGAAACTCATTTGTTGTTGCGAAAAGGGGGAGGCGGAGACCTTCTTCCAGCCGGACATGACTAATCCGGGAAAAAGCAACTACACTTCTCCGACAGGAAACAAAAAAAATGCACATCTATTCAATAGAAGTGTGGGAATATCTAGATTTGTAATGAAATTAGTTGAAGTGGAAAGACAGAGTTCGAAAGAAAAAAGCTATGTTTTGTTTTTGTACATTTAGATAAGACTAAACCATATAAAAAGAGAATTTTTAATATGCTGTCATTCTAATGCATCTGGTAATGCAGAGGCAGTTAATCTTTGTGCCATAAGCAAGGGTAGCACTGGGCTGTTACTCATTTAGCACTACCCAGGGTATGAAGTAACTTGACGATTTTTACGGGATATCAGTAACACTACCCCCCATAACGCACTGCGGTCCTATTAGACCGGTACCTATGGTTTAAAAAGTGGATTCCGAAGCACTACAAACATCCATATTACCACCGGGACTCGAACCCGAAAACTATGGCAACGAACGCTAATGGTACAGCTATCAACCCCCAGTTGAATATTTGTAAAAAACAACTTTGAGTCGATTCTTTGATATTCAAAATTTTTTATTTTGATCAATATGTTGTTCTGATGCAGTTGGTAATACAGACACAGTTATTCTTTATGCCATTAGCAAGAGCTGCACCCCCCATGTTACAGATACAAGTCACTCGGCCATCAGGGCCTTTACTCATCATATAATATATATGAAATTCTATTCATAAGTCAAATCTAACTGCATATATACCTTAGCTTTTAAAAAATTCATATTTTTAATAAAAGTAATAAATTAAAACAATAATTTAAATCAATAATACTTTAATTAATATTTTAAATCAATATTGATTGACAGGTGCGATATCGGTTTGTCCTGGTACTCTAATATAAGTCTCTTTCTTTACTGGTACACTATCCCCCTGTGCTAACATTCGTAAAAGATCATAGCCTTTTCATCCGGGAACATAAACCATTCGTCCTGGTATACAAGTACCAGAAATGGGGAAAGCCAAGTCCCTCGAGTGTTTGGACGTCCGAGTGATTCCGACTTGTTTGGGAAACTCATTTAGTGCGAAATACGGGGGTGGAAACCTTCTTCCAGCCGGACAGGACTAATCCGGGAAAAAGCAATTACGCTTCTCCGACAGGAAACAAAATGCATATCTATTCAGTAGAAGTGTGTTCAGAATAGGATGACCAGCGGTGGTCAACCCAAATGATCTTGCGGGCCGCTTTAGAAATGCATCCTAACTCTGCGGGGGCACATATAAAAATAAATACCCCATATTAGATGCAGACTCCACCGTAGACATTTTTAGAGTGAAAAATTGAAACATGACGAGTTATTATTTTTGTGTTTGCGCTATTATTCTTACATGTAAACATAGATAATATAATTAATAATGATACTAAACACATTGTAAAGAAATATATAAACGCTAAAAATGAAATATAAAAAAATATATAAATATAAACGAAATAAAAAAACATGAAATCATTCAAGAAATATTTATTTTACAAGTGCGATATTGGTTTCTCCACTCTTTCACTTAGCTTTTGCAAATCGATCTCAATTTCGGTATTGGCACATCATAATGGGCGTTGCATTTTAGCGTCCGTTATATTTGAAACGCATTTTGCACGTGAATTCTGATATTGTAAAAATATTTCAACATGAGGTCCCAAATATATAAAAAATATTTTGTTCTTAAGCGAATTCAGTTATTGTAAAAAAAAATCCAACGTGAGGTCCCACATACATTAAAAATATATTGTTCATAAACGAATTCAGATAGTGTAAAGTAATCCATCATGCGGCCCAAGATACACTTGCCGGAAAAAAAAGTCTGCGTACAAGCACATAGCACATATTCAAAATTGAAAAAAAAATCATGTTTTAATAATGATATTAATTTTTATATTGTATTTAATTTATTCTTTACAATTCATTGGCATTTAATAACAATTAAAGAAATACAACACAATTTGTGTTTAAATAACAATTAAAATAAGAGTCTTAGAAAATAGCTGCCAGAAAAAGTCTGCTTACAGATGAAAAAAATCATTAAAAAATACTTTCCATTAGCTTTCAACTAAACTTTAATAGGTTGCTGCATAACCCTTACGTATGAGAACCTCTGTTAATCGTTTGGGCATAGAATGGACGAGTTTGGAGGTCGCCTCAGAAGAAATGTTATTCCATTCTGTGATTATCACTCTCTTTAACATTTCTTTTGAGGTAATCTTGTGCTGTCGAATTTTTCGCTCAACAAGTCCCATAAATGCTCAATGGGGTTTAAGTCCGGCGATTGTGGAGGAGAATGCAATTGATTTTTGATATTGTACAGAAGCCAGAGCTTAATATTATGGGCAGTGTGCTTCGGATCGTTGTCCTGTTGAAACCAAAAGTCATCTCTAGGTTGAAGTCCTGTGCGCTCTGTTTCAAATTTTCTTTTAAAATGTTGATATATCCCATATGGTTTAATGTCGACTCTATAAAGGTTAGACGACCTACGCCGTTGGCAGCCATGCACCCCCAGGCATTATACCACCTCCACCATGCTTAAATGTAGGTACAAGATTCTGCTTCTCAAAAGCCGTACCTTGTTTTCTCCACACCAGCTTACGTCCTTTTATGCCAAATATGCAAAACTTGATCTCATCAGAGAATAGTACTTTTTCCCAAAATTATGGAGACTTTTTACGTACTCATTTGCAAAATGTAAACGCCTTTGCTTATTCACAGCTGATATGTGTGCTTCCTGCGAGCAACACGACCATGATACCCAGCCTTTTTTCAAAATTTTTCTTATGGTGTCCTTATGGAGTGTTTTTAAATCTCTCTCTAACGTCATTTGCAATCTGAAAGGCACTTATACGTGGATTTAAACGTACGGACTTGAAGACATATCTCTTTTCACGGGCAGTCAGCTTAGATGGACGTCCAGAACGTGGCTTTGAGATTATAGATTTCGATGAAGTGTAATTATTGATCACTCTTTGGATAGAGGAATGAGTTCTTCCAACAATCTTGCCAATTTCTCGAAAAGTTTTGCCTTCATTCCTAAGTTTTATGATGATCGTTCTTTCTTCAGGGGAGTAATCTCCTTTCCTTTTAAATCCATTGTGATTTACTTGCCACAAATCATGAAAACATAATATTTTAACTACTATCTAATAAAACTGAGCAAGTGGTTAAAAGTTAATTGAAGTTTGATTTGCACATTTCATTATATTTATTTTTTGTACGCAAACTTTTACTGGTAATTTGTGTTATTTTTATTTTCAATTGTTATTTCTTAAATACAACGTGTGTTATATTTCATAAATTATTATGAAAAGTTAATGAATTGTATAAGGAATAAAATAAATACAATATGAAATTATTTTCATTTCAAAATATAATTTTCGTTCTTGAATATTTGCTATGTGCTTGTACCAGACTTTTTTCTGGCAATTGTATATCAAGATTATTTTGTTCTTAAGCCAATTCAGATATTGTGAAAATAATTTAACATGAAGTCCAATGTCAAAAATATTGTATTCTTAAACAATTCAGATATTGTAAAAAAATCCAACATGAGGTCAAGAAATATCCAAAACTTTTTGTTCATAGACGAATTCAGATATTGTAAAAAAAAATCGAACGTGAGGTCCAAAGATATATCAAAAATATATTGTTCTTAAACGAATTCTTATATTGTAGCAGTAATCCAACAAAAGGTCTCCAATATAATAAAAAATATTTTGTTCTTAAACGAATTCAGTT